>CAKNEV010000064.1:0-107672 GCA_930272055.1 Rhizopogon roseolus
GAGCAGCCCAACAACGCAATTCAAGAAGGCCGGAAGCACATGCACTCGCCAGGTGTTGAAAGGTCTACGTCGTATGCGGCGTACATGCCTCCGCCACAGACACCGATGGTTGGCACACATTTGCGCCAACTCGTGTTCACGGTCACTCTGATATCCACGTTCTTCCTGTCCCTCAGAAAGCGAAGTTGCTGTGTTCTACAGAAGTCTTTGAGCATCTCAGTGAAACAAGAAAGACAAACATACTGCTCCCCCAGCATTCCGCCACTTGGTGAATGATTCAGGGGTCTCAGGTTCTGTCTCCGAGTCGTCACCGCTAACGTCTGCATGCTGGTGGCTTGTCCTAACAATTTCCGCCAGAAAAGATTCAGCTGCTCGTGCGCGTCTCTTATTTTTTGACTTAGCAACTTCACAAATCAATGACAAATGAATTGAAGACTTGCGATTTTCTCCGTATCGAGCCACTCAGTAAGACGTTCAGGCGTTTCGGGCTCTGTTGCACTGCCAAGGTCTGAGACTTGTACAAGTTCGAGTGGCACCGACGACGCCCTTGGCCTTTTCTGAGGCCTGTGAATCGATATCTCGACAGTCTGTGAAGAAATGTATTAGTATAGACATAACCACACACATATTTACTTGCAACAGGTCCTGGAACCACGTGTTTAAAGGTGAAGTTGAACGTTTTGAGCCGCAAGGGCAGTTCGAGCTTGATGGTGTGTGCCATGATATAAGTTAATGAGCACTTAGCAGAATTTTTGACAAACTCACCTTGAGCCGACCGGATTGTAAACCCAAGGGAGAAACAACGACTATCCCGCATGGTTTAGCTGAGGATTAGGTAGTATTTGCGACGTCGTGGTTTAGGTTGGGAAAGTCAAAGTTACACGGTCTGAAAAGGATCTGTTTACAATTATTGGCTCTCAAAATTCGTACCACCTCGGGTTTGGGTTGGAATACTGTCTAGGTGGGTTTTGTATCGGATTATACAAATCGTGCGCCTCGGATTAGAGTCGGACTATTTTCTCGTTTCCGCAGTGATTGCTATTTCGTTGCCAGAGAAGCTGTCCCTGACATCCAGATCTCGCGCTGTTTGGCTCTGTCGGAAATTTACGAAAGTGGTTGCAATGACGTATTGTTGAAATACATTGAAATCCGCCTGAAATGATAAGGCAATCTGATGGCTGAGTTTCAATCCATTGCAAGGCTCCATAATGGGCGACATGTTGTTGACATGCCGTTTGTATGCCGTTGAAATACGTTGAAATCCGCCTGAAATTCACACTGAAATCACGACTCTATTATAGCAACCCATTTAAAGATGCTCGCTGCATTTGGACATTGAAACGGGTTGCAAACCATTGAAATACAAATAAGGAATTTCTGACATCATGCATGGGGCTACTGTCAAGATATTTGCAAACAGCTGTAATGCATTCTCCATAGACATGCTCGTGCAATAACATGTCATTTTTGACACTGACAACTGTCTGGCAGTATATCGGATCAGTACATCCACTAGTCATACTTGAAATATGGCCGAGGAGAACGAGGTTCTACTCCGCGCCTAAGAAACTTTTTTATTCTTTGATAACCGCAGCCATTTTTTTTTTGTTCAAATTATTGTATCCAGCGTCATTATTGAATTACAGGCATACTCGTGCTTGACTATGAGGTGTCGTTGACAACTCTCTGGTAGTGCATTGGATAAGTACACTCGCGCGTCACGCCCGAAACATGTCTGCGAGAGAGAGCGCTTCTTACCGTCCCAGGGTCCGCTCTCGCACTAGGATATTCGCCTTCATGATAATTAGATAGGTCATTAAACACGTAGTTCATTAGCACGCACCTTTAATACATCGTATAAAATGGTTCGTGGCGAATGGGTTTGGGAATGCAGTTCAACATCAGGCTGGCAGTGGGAATTGGGAAGCTTTCCGCATGCGACGAGTAATGGGCAAGATTGGTGGACTGGAATCAGATAATGTTATCAACACGATCAAGATGAGGCTACACGTCACGTATCCATTCATCGTTACCCAAAATGAGGCGCAACAACCAGACGGCAGCAACTAATGAAGGTAGCGTGGTCAGTAAACACTTCTCCATGGTCCTTGATTTCAGGTTGTAATCATCCGCCTTACTGATACGCCGCAGAAAGTGCATTGGGTTGGAGAAGCTCAAGTTCCAGTCTATAGTTTTCAGGACGTAACGCGCAGCGAACGGAATCTCAGATTCGGTGTACGAGGAATCCGCGCAGTGAAGGAAGTGCGAAACGGAAGGTGCGACAATCTCTTCGACCTTCAAGTGTAACTTTGCGAGGGAGATGGCTCGGGCAGACACGTCAATGGCACAACGGACGTGTGCTAGTTATATTCACGCAGGGGAATAGCTCCGGATGCAATCGGAAACAGGCATGTGTGTTGATAAGATAGGGCACCAGTGGACCACCAATGTGTGAGCATGATTTTCCAACATAAAGCTACCTTTCTGTGGGAGTTTGCGGAGTCCAGCCTTTACGAAAACACGTCATCCAAATCGTAACATGCTTTCTTGCTGGTTGGGAGCCGAACTACTATTTCAGAATCGTAACAGGTCGCACATCACGCTCTCTCTTTCAAAAGCCATAGGTACTACACAAGTGATTTCTTGAGTGCTCTGGCTGATGACTCAAAAACTCCTTCTCCGATAGGAAATAAGATGGGGGTAATAGCTTAAAGTAATCAGCCGAGCTGCTTGGCAAGGTTATAACAGGCCTAGGGGAGTGGTAACTCCACCATTCGACCTTTGGTTTTAAGGCCTCTCCTGCAGGTTACGCCTGCTCCACTGCTGAATATGCCCGATAAAAATCATGTTGATGTGCTCATAGTGGGTGCTGGTCCCGCAGGTGTGATGTGTGCTAATGCACTCGCTGCTGCCGGAATCAATGTCAAAATTGTGGACCAAAGGTCAGAGGTCTTATATTGGCATTCTTGTACTTATCTCAGCATTAATGCAGACCATCGAAGATCTTATCAGGACAAGCGGACGGTATTCAATCTAGGACGACCGAAGTTCTTCAGGTAACTTACCCTAATAGCCTGCTGTCTCGCAGAGCTATGGCCTTGCGGAGCGTTTACTTCAGGAAGCTCGTCAAGCGCACCTGGTTGTAAGTCAAATCTCTCGGAGCAAGTAATGCTTTCGCGGTGCATCCTTAATGACAATCGATTTAGGCGTTCTATGATCCAAATGGCGACAGTGTTGTCGTATGAAATTCGCTCATCAAGGCGCATATTATTCTTATTTTACTCGTCCTAGCGTACCGGACGCTCGCCTTGTGTCTCTGATCCAACAGCCCGTTATCCTTTTGCGGTACTGCTCAACCAAGGAGCTGTCGAATCTATCTTTATCGATTCCATGGCTCAACATGGTCTTGCCGTTGATCGTCCCGTTGCACCTACTTCAATTGAACTGTCAAATGATTCGGAGCAACTTGCAGATCCACTTTCCTATCCAGTAAAGGTAATGATACCTTTAGGAACTGTCGAAAGATGACATCAATTCGGTACTACAGGTGACTTTGGATCATCTTGATTCTCCAGGAAAACAAGAAATAGTCCATGCTCGTTATTTTGTGGGGTGTGATGGTGAGATATTTGTTGTACCTCTGCGTGATCTTAAAGAGCGATATCCTCACAGGTGCGCATTCATGGGTGCGCAAGGCAATGGCCATTACTATGGATGGGGACCAGACTGGTAAGTTATATTGACAATGGTACGATCGGATGTTACCCTTACTTTGCTAGACTATATATGGGGTGTTATCGATATCATCGCAGACACGGATTTCCCCGACATTCACAATACATGTATGATCCACTCTACGACTGGAGCATGTTTCATCATACCGCGCGAAGGGGACAAAGTACGCTTTTATGTCCAGCTTTCTGACAGTGATATTTTGGATCCAGTCACTGGGCGGGTAGACAAAAACAGGACGAATCCAAAGAAGTTACTGGAGGTGCGCATGTCAATGACACGACTTTTGTAAAGATCTGATTAACGTGCATCCTAAGGTCGCCAGGAAGATATTGCATCCCTATAAGATTTATGAACCAAAGATGTATGATTGGTGGACGGTATACATCGGTAGGCACATTGCATGAAACCCACGTAATGATCGAGTCTCAACGTAACAGTTGGACAAAGGGTAGCGACAAGGTTTTCTGTCAACGAACGAATCTTCATTGCTGGCGATGCGTGCCATACGCATTCTCCAAAGGCTGGTGAGTTGTCTCGCGACTGATGTTGAATCTAATATTTTGCTAACGATAGATCAGGACAGGGCATGAATGCCAGCATGAATGACACCCACAATCTCGGTAACGAAATAAAACCTTTTTAAATGTTATTTGCTCTGATTGATAGTGCAGCATGGAAACTCGTTCAAGTCTTACGGGGCCGAGCAAACATCTCCTTGTTGAAAACGGTGCGTCTCCACACACATGATCGCATGCTCTAACCTGTTCCTTTAGTATGAATTGGAGCGCAGAAAATTCGCACAAGATCTGATCGAGTTCGATCGCACGTGGTCCACTTTATTTTCAGAAAAGCCCAGTACCATAGATAACGATGGTGGAGTGTCTGAGGAAAACCTCTTAAGGTTTGTCATCCGGGAATATTTAGAGTCATATTAGCTGACTGTTCAACAGCGTTTTTCGTACCAGTGGTGGATTTGTCAGTGGCATCGGTATCCGGTATGGGTCTTCCGCTATCACGAATGGAGTCCACCAGCAATGTGCACCTCACCTCATCATCGGCGAACGTATGCCGCCACAAATCTTCATCCGCGCGGCAGATGCACGTCCTTACGAAATCCAGGATATGCTCCCGTCTGATACTCGGTTCAAACTTCTATTCTTTGTTGGTTACTTGACGGAGGAGCGCATCAGTGAACTCGACGCCCTCTCTAACGAAATGATAGATCCTTCATGTTTCCTGCAGAAGTATGGTTATTCCATGGAGGAAAAGGCTCAAAGCATGTTCAGCATCATTACTGTCATGTCTGGCGACAAGGAAGATGTGGAATTCACTCGAGTACCTGCGTTGCTTCGACCCCATTGGTCCAAGTATGTCCTCCCAAGATCTATGTTGCGCCTATGTTGCGAATCTACTTTTATAGTGTCTTGCTGGATGACACCGATGTCACGCGAAGGCTAGGCGGTGGAGCATACAAAAGGTTCGGAATTGACCCGAGGATTGTGACGTTGGTCATCATCCGCCCGGATGGGTATGTTGGCATGATCGCGCCTGCAAGTGCATTGGAAGATGTCGACGACTACTTCGCAGCTTTTACGATTCCCCAGAATGGAGTTTCGAGCACTCAGTTGCCTCAGACATAACAAATTTGTAGCTTAGTAGTCTTCACTGAATGTTCAATACTTACTTGTATACAATTCGCACATTGATTGCCTTCGCCTATTGAGGCGATGATGCAGTTAGTACTCCCTGATGGGCATTTTGAAACGCCTGTAATCATTGATAGAATGCGAGAACTAAGATCGTGAAGGACTCACATGGTTAGACTATCGGCAGGGTTTCAAACTTTCAGTTATACTTTTTGCTTGTTGAATGGCAAAATATGGGGTTACATGCCACTGGTTCAGCGGGACCAACAAGCGCCCACGCTACCTTCTGAAATGGAGATCAAAGTTTCAAGTATGATAATGAGGCTTTGAAATTGCGAGACATGAGTGAGATCGAAATTGATAGTTATGCCGGCCTTAACTTATGCTTCAAAGATGGATGTTCACCTGTATGTCGGAATATTTTGAGCATTGTTGAAGTCCTTCGCAGAATCGCATTTCGTATGTGATAGTTTACTACATTCTAAGTACGATAAGATAAAATTTACCTACATATATATAGTTGTATGCACGAGTCGAGAACCTCTGCGCGGTTGCAAAGGGTTCCTGTCAATACTGTTTTCGCCGCTCTTTGATTGATAAACCAACGAATTTCCAACACTGTGATGTTCCCGACTACTATGCCACCTGACGTCGCCACATACCTGATCTAGTGGGTAGATGCCATCCTCTGGGACATAAATCTTAACACCAAAGAGTCTAGTTGCGAATCTATGGTCTTCCGCATTCTTCATTCCAAAGCGATCATGCATGCTCGATAAGGAACAATGACATTTCCTATTTTCTAGAGATGAGCTTGCACCGCTGGGCTCACCCTTTGTGGAAGACATGTGTAATTGGGTGCATAAGTCCACTGCAACACTCGCTGACCTCCGAGTGCATTCGATAGTTTTCTACAAGATTCAAGATCCAAGCGTCAATGCAAACGTGGATCACGCATCAGCTATCATGTGTGAAGCCTACCCATGTTCACTTGGATGATGATATTTTCCTTGTCAGTCGTGATGTGCTGTGTAAATTTACTGTATCCATACATTTATATAAGGTGAGCATCTCAAGAGCGCCAACCTTTCACTCATCCCTATTTTGTATTTCATCTGGCAACTGCGACCCCAACCATCTCAATCCACCAGCCAGTATAATCAAGATGACGTATACTGCGTTACCGTTGAGAACGTTGTGTTCCTTTGAAAATGCGAAGAGCGAAGTCGCTAACGTGGGCCCAACAGCACGGCCAATCGACGCAGTGGTTTGTGCAAGACCATTGATAGCACCAAGGACGTTCTTCGCAGGAGCAGAGGCAGTGATAAACATTAAGATACACGCTGTAATCAACAAGTTGGCTAGTTGTAACGGCAGGAACTGTTATATTACGCACCAAATGCCAAGTCCCATATCACGAGCAGAACTACCTGGCCGAGCAAGGTAACCGTGATTGCATGATCAACTGCCCCCCTTGTATGTACAAGCCATGACATTATAGGGAAAATAACCATGACTGGTGCGAAGCAAGATGCTGAAAAACAGAATACACGCTTTGGACCAAACCGGTCGGCGATTTTGGCGAAGAACAGTGCTTGAAAGGAACTATCCACGGCCCTAAACAATGCCAGACACAAGCCAATAGACGAAGGAGAAAATTCAAGGCCACCAAGATAGTTAGGTGTTGCAAAGAACAGTGGAAATAGAGCAAAGAGAGCAAGATCAAGGAAGTTGAGCATCGCGTAGTTTGCAATCGGAATGACAATGCTGGGCGTGAGCAGAGATAACAAGGGCATGTCTGCCATGGATGTCTGCGGAAGTGCTTCCCTATCAATGTCGGTACTACTTGAAATGCTGAGAGTAGCTGACGTCAACTTTGGTCGGCGCTTGGTTGATAATGTCTGCTAATCGTGAGTGATTGTGCGATGAATATATTTATGACCTACTTCCTCTAAGAAGAATAACAGCACGAAAAAGGCCAGGATAAGCAGACAGGCAGATACTGCACAGGGAAGAAAATATTGGTATCTCGCCCAAAACGGATGCGCGAATAACGTAGGCCAGTGATCTTGTGGTCGCGCGAGCGTCCCGCCGACTAAAGGCCTGTCATGTGTATTCCATCGTTAGTAAACCCACTAATCGCGATTCGACTTACCCGATGACGCCCCCGATGCACCAAAAGATCGGACTCAAGGCAAACCCTTGAGCCATGTTTGTGGAGTCCGTCAATTCACCTATCATAGTCTTCATGACTCCCATGTTGCCATTCAGTACACCGCACAAGCAACGACTAAAGGACTCATGTCATTGTCGTGTGCTTTTCTTCAGTTGAAGACACACCTGACGACAAGGCTCCAGAAGTTGGTCGAGAGGCCGAAACATAATATCGAAATACAAGAACCTGATAATCCAACTAATAACACCGGCTTGCGTCCGACGCGGTCAGACAATCGACTCCATCTCAGCACTGTCAATGCCTGCACGACGTAAAACAGCGATTCCTAATTGCAGTCAGGAAATAATTCTAGCAAGCGATGATATCAGCGCTTACAATTATTCCAGCATAGTATCCTACAGCAGCATCATCGCCTCCAGTGATGTCAAGTTCTCTAATAAGCTGAGCAGAGAAGCAATGTTGAAATTGGATATCACAGTAAAATATCAGGTCATTGTGAAGTTATACCTGATTGATATACGGGAATATGGACATGGAGGCAGCGGACTCTACAAGTTGCGATACCATAAGAATGCCTATTTGGAGTTTTGGAAGAGGCGTCTTATGCTTCTTCGGAGCCGCTGGAGGGACCAAAGGCGTGGTTTCACTGGCTGTGCGAGGAGAATTTGAGGTGTCCATGTAGTGAGTCTGGGCTGAAGGAGCTCTGCAAGTCCAAAGGCTGAGATCCAATTTGATAAACGATGCCAGACTATTGATCATTTGACCACGGTGGCTCAGCGACCCTGCTTTGGCAACGAGTCAAGACAAATCAGGGACAATGTATGTATTGGTGGCAGTGCTGATGGATCGTATTTACCAACGTATAATTTGGATAACTTTGGGGCAGTCACACATATGAAAACGAGGGTGTTTCGAACAAAAGCAACGGAAACAGAAACTCTCATTGATGGTGCATCTGACTGGCATACTACTATGGGCCCTTCCAGTGCATTCGGCATTCTGCAGAAGTCGGTTAGGCTCGTGACCAGCCTGGCTTATAAGGACAACTTGGAGTTGGGTGCCGAATGCCAGACATTTCAGCATCTTAAATTTGACGCATAGTAGTTACGGACAGCGCTGCGACCATGTTCCGTGCAACATCCCCGCTTTCCTCGCAGCCCTTGCTGATCGCCCCAAAATTTCAAGGATGATGGGGGAGGATGAACATTCATCTCAATGGCAGTGTTGTGTGGCTCGCTCGCACCTAGCGAACAACCTCAACCACTCCTCCCCAAGCTGTGCAAACAATACGTTTTGCTCAGTGAATTCACAACCAGTCCCGAGTCCTACCGTCCACGGCTATGGCCCAACAACCGATATAAATAGCGTCGACGACGACTCGACGTCGATTATATCCTTATGGATAAGCTGGAAGCCTCCCCGCTCCGGGGGGACGACTAAGGTTCCGACCAGCGTCGTCGTGTACTCCTCCAACTAGCTAATATATCCATTATCCTCGAACGTCGACAGATAGGGTCTATCCACCCACAAGCATCCATCGATGCGGTTCGTTCCACTGAATCACATGATCTTCGGTTCATTGCAATTTGAATCATCTCAGTAGGGTGGTAGTGACTCGGACACTGTATCATCTTACCTCATTTATCGTCCTCGATGAACAGCGAAACTCCTTATCTTTGTCACGAAGATGTCATATTATCCAACTACAAACATTGATTGAGAATGGTTCAAAGCTGGTGGAAATTTTTTCGCGTTTTTTTGCGCCTTTATTGCCACTCTTTGACGAATGCGACAACCAGTTGTCCCAAGGTGAAGAAGAACTTGCAAAGATATTTGAATCACTTGAGCAGTCGGATTTGGCGCTCTGCGTCCTTGGCAGACGTGTCTCCCGCCGAATTTGGTTCATCCTCGGCGAAGGCGATCGTCCTGAAGAGCGTAAGCCACATGTGAAGGGACTTTATCGGCTGCTAGAAAACGAAAGTTGGGAGCGGGAGACATGGCATTCGGGTGCTCTGTGGATGTATCTAACCGAATCCGTTCTTCAGGGTTTGTTTGCCAAGGAACTTGTGAACTAGCTGAGATATCTACCACTGTAACTCTTCACCTCCTCATGCCTTGTATAACTTCGAAAAACAAAGCGCCGAGCAGAATAGCGCTGCTGCAAAGAGATAAAATACTCTACCTTCCTTCAGAAGTTCATGGGATCTCCATTCGCGAGCAAATTGCGCAGTGGGAGAAAGGTCAGACCAACAATGAAATTGACCATCCCTTACAAGCCGATGTCAGAGACGAGCCCGTGAGGTGAAAATGGATGCTCATAGTTCACTGATAGACCCAGTGACGAAATGGCGGACAGGCCCTGTCGAGAGTCAGTGGAGAATCAGAGCACTGTGTGAAAATACTGACATGGAAAGGTCCTACCTCGGGGATGATATGGCGAATGCTTACCAAGTTGACGTCAGTGCCATGGCATGCAGAAGAAGTGAGACGTCAAAACCACAAACACAGGTGGTGATTGCAATACTAGAAAAAGTCATGAGGCCGTTTGCTAACCCGTAGCCAACGAGCAGATGAGACAGGAGAGCGCCAGCAACTGATAGATCATGATGTATTAGTTGTTTCCTGCCCAGTCGCTAAGCACATATAGTTAGTCGTTGCAAATATAGCCTACCCAGGTATCTCAGTCATGTTGTATTGTGTGAGAATGAACGTATCTATTGTATTTATGAATTTTTGTAAGGTGAACATCCCAAGAGCGCTAACCTTTCACTCATCCCTATTTTGTATTTCATCTGGCAACTGCGATCCCAACCATCTCAATCCACCAGCCAGTATAATCAAGATCACATATACTGCATTTCCGTTGAGAACATTATGTTCCTTTGAAAATGCAAAGAGCGAAGTCGCTAAGGCGGGCCCAACGGCACGGGCAATTGACGCAGAGGTTTGCCCAAGACCATTGATAGCGCCAAGGACGTTCTTTGCAGGAGCAGAGGCCGTGATAAACATGAAGATACACCCTGTAATCAACAAGCGGGTTAGTTGTAACAACAAGAACTGATCTATCACGCACCGAATGCCAAGTCCCATATCACGATCAGAACTGCCTGGCCGAGTAAGGTAATCGTGATTGCATGATCAACTGCCCCCCTTGTGTGTACAAGCCATGACATTATAGGGAAAATAACCATGACTGGTGCGAAGCATGACACCGAAAAACAGAATACACGCTTTGGACCAAACCGATCAACAATTTTGGCGAAGAACAGTGCTTGAAAGAAACCATCCATGATCCCAAACACTGCCAGACACAAGCCAATAGAAGAAGGAGAAAACCCAAGGCCACCAAGATAGTTAGGCGTTGCAAAGAACAGTGGAAATAGAGCCAAGAGAGCAATATCAAGGAAGGCGAGCATCGCGTAGTTTGCAATTGGAATGACAATGCTGGGCGTGAGCAGAGATAGCAAGGACTTGTCTGCCATGGATTTCTGTGCAAGTGCTTCCCTATCAATGTCGATATCAATTGGAATGCCGAGAGTAGTTGATATCAGCTTTGGTCGGCGCTTGGTTGATAATGTCTGCTAATCGTGAGTGATTGTGCGATGAGTATATTTAGAACCTACTTCTTCTAAGAAGAATAACAGCACGAAAAAGGCCAAGATAAGCAGACAGGCAGATACTGCACAGGGCAGAAAATATTGGTATCTCGCCCAAAACGGATGCGCGAATAATGTAGGCCAGTGATCTTGCGGTCGCGCGAGCGTCCCGCCCATTAAAGGCCTGTCATGCATATTTCATCATTGGCAAACCCAGTAGTCGCGACTCGACTTACCCGATGAAGCCTCCAATGCACCAAATGATTGGAATCAAGGCAAACCCTTGAGCCATGTTTGTGGAGTCCGTCAATTCACCAACCATAGTCTTCATGACTCCAACGTTGCCATTCAGTACACCGCACAAGCAACGACTAGAGGACCCATGTCAATGTTGCGCAGCTCTCCTTCAATTGAAGACATACCTGACGACAAGGCTCCAGAAATTTGTCGAGAGGCCGAAACATAATATCGAAATACAAGAACCTGATAGTCCAACTAATAGCACCGGCTTACGTCCAATACGGTCCGACAACCGACTCCATCTCAGCACTGTCAATGCCTGCGCGACGAAAAACAGCGATTCCTGTAAATCGCAGTCTGGAAATAATTCTAGCAAGCGACGATATCGGTACTTACAATTATTCCAGCATAGTATCCTACAGCGGCATCATCACCTCCAGTAATATCGAGTTCTCTAATAAGCTGAGCAAAGAAGCAATGTTAAAATTGGATGTCTCAGTAAAATACCAGGTAATTGTGAAGTGAGTCATACCTGATTGATATATGGGAATATAGACATGGAGGCAATGGGCTCCACAAGTTGCAATACCATAAGTATGCCTATCTGAAGTTTTGGAAGAGGCGTCTTATGCTTCTTCGAAGCGGGTGGGACTAAAGATGTTGTCTCACTGGCTATGCAAGGAGAATTTGAGGTGTCCATCTGGTAAGTCTAGGCTGAAGGAGCTCTGCAATGAGATTTGATAAACGATGCATATTTTACTGTATTTATAAGGTGTGGGGTTGTTGATCATTTGATCATGGTGGCCGCTTTGGCATGAGTCAAGACAAGCCATAATAGGACAATATATGTAGTACTAGTGGCAGTGCTGATTGGTCGTTCGAACGAGTCATACAAAGTCAGAATTTTGACTAATCAAATGAACAGGACAGTGGACATACCCGCATAACTTTTGGGTAGTCACATGAAAATGTAGCTTTAGCTGCTGTTCAGGCCCTAAGTTAGTAAGTTAGTGTTTTGCGCTGAAACATTACCGATCACGTTATGTACACCATGGTGTGACTGCAGGAACAAAAGCGACGGAAACAGAAACTCTCATTGATCATGGTGCATCTGACTGGCACACTACTACGGACCCTTCCAGTGCATTCGGCATTCATCGAATCATCTCAGTGGGGCGATGACACTGTATCCTCTCCGCCGACTCCACGAAAAACGAACTTTTTTTATCTCCGTCACGAAGATGTCACATTATCGAACTAGACACTGATTGGGAATGGTTCAAAGCCGTTGGAAAAAAATTCGCGTTTTCGCGCCTTTATTACCATTCTTTGACGAATGCGACAGGTTCACCAGATGTTCCAGGGTGAAGAAGAACTTGCAAAGATATTTGAATCGCTTGGGCGATCACATTTGGCGCACTGCGTCCTTGGCAGACGTGTCTCCCGCCAAATTTGGTTCATCCTCGGCGAAGGCGATCGTCCTGAAGAGCGTAAGCCACATGTGAAGGGACTTTATCGGCTGCTCGAAAACGAAAGTTGGGAGCAGGAGACATGGCATTCGGGTGCTTTGTGGATGTATCTAACCGAATCCGTTCTTCAGGGTTTGTTTGCCAAGGAACTTGTGAACTAGCTGAGATATCTACCACTGTAACTCTTCACCTCCTCATGCCTTGTATAACTTCGAAAAACAAAGCGTCGAGCAGAATAGCGCTGCTGCAAAGAGATAAAATACTCTACCTTCCTTCATGGGATCTCCATTCGCGAGCAAATTGCGCAGTGGGAGAAAGGTCAGACCAACAATGAAATTGACCATCCCTTACAAGCCGATGTCAGAGACGAGCCCGCGAGGCGCAAAATGAATGCTCACAGTTCACTGATAGACCCACTGATGAGATGGCGGACACGGCCTTGTGGGGGTCAGTGGAGAATCAGAGTACTTCGTGAAAATACTCACATGGAAGGGCGCTACCTCGGGGATGATGGCAAACGGAATAGGGCCTAATCCAATGGCGAATGACCTTCCCATGTTGACGTCAGTGTCGTGCAGAGGAAGTGGGACATAAAAACCACAAACATGACAAAGGTGGTTATTGCAATACTAGACAGAGTCATGAGGCCGTTTCCCAACCCGTAGCCAACGAGCAGATGAGACAGGAGAGCACCAGTAACTGATAGATGTATTAGTTGTTTCCTGCCCAGTCGCTAAGCACCTATAGTTAGCCATTGCAAATGCTCGAATGCGACCACCTCTTGCCTCAATAAGGAAGATTGGCGGGAAAGTCATGAAAAAGTTGACAATTGTGATCGCCAAGGAGACATATGATGCTAGTTCGGGAAGGGATTTTGAGAGTATATCATTACTGTAGTACATGACTGCAGTATATTGAGAAAGGTCACATGGTGCAAGTAGTGGTCTTGCTTACCTGCGTTGATTCCTGATATTTGCGCGGACACCATGGCGAAGACAATTGTCAGCAGAGGGCGGCGAAGTTCAGGAGAGGCAAACAGTCGAGGAACCGTCACCGCAGACTGGCGACCAGTCGAGTAACATTCGGCAACGCTGTGGCCGTCAGACAAGAGAGGTTCTTCACTGTCTTGTTCTTCAACTAAGGACGCGATCAGTGATTTATCGTGGCAGATCAGTATCCGGCTCACAATCCGTTTGCGAAACACCACTAGTTTCGACCCACAGTCTGTGGATAGCTAGCTTCTGTTGATCAACTAGTCCATTTCTATTGAGGTATGAGGGAGATTCCACGATGAACGGGCTGACGAAAAGCTGGGATATGGATATCGCTGAAGAAATGAAAAGCACCAAACGCCACTGTCGCGGAGCGGCGAGACCGAAACCCATAACCTGGGTAATCATAATACCAATAACTATGGCAAGCTGTGTTAGAACGCCTGATAGGAACGTCCATCAACTAGTGCTAGTGAATGATGGACCACAGATGATATATACCCAGGTTCCCTTTAATTCTTGCTGGTGCGATCTCAGATAAGTAGATAGGACTGAGGCAAATACCGAGGCCTGCTGCAAGACCAACAAGAAATCTGCGGATGTGAATATGGGAATGAATATTTCCAGTAGGAAGCACCTACCTGCCCAGAATAAGTGGACCAACGGACGCAGACTGGCCAAATAGAGCAGCGCCGACGGCCGTGAGCGCAGCACTGAGACGAGCAGCTCCTCTCCTCCCATAACGGTCCATGACGATGTTAGCGAACAGACTGCCAAAGAAGCCTCCAACGGTGTAAACGGACGTCACTACCGAGAAAGTTGTGTCGGACATGGGGATACATGTGGGCAGTCCATAGTACACTGGGATGGTTTCATCAACGGTTCTACATGTCAAGACAGCCTGCAGTTGATTCAAAGCAGACGTGTGATAACCATACTTACACAAAAGAACGTGATTCAGGCATGGGGAGAAACAAGTTAAATAAATACCTGGAACGGTGCGGTGAGGACCCATATGCATACGAGCCAACCGTACTTGGTGAAGGCTTGCGCATCCTCAGAAGTCATCTGGTGATGAGAGTTAACGTGGACAAGCCGCCTGCCGCCTTAGTTTTCCGGTCTCAAGCTTCTCAGGCAGAACACGACATAGATGTATGCCAAAAAAATATGGACAAATCCGGACTCGAACCGGAGACCCCCCGCACTCAGCACCATGCTAAGCGGATGTGATAACCAGCTACACCATATGCCCTACAACGATCATGTGATTACGTTTTGGTATGACTCGTTATCACAAAAAGCTCTGTATGATACTTCTTCCTTCTCCGAGGGCTCGATATCGTGCTTAAACTGGGATATACGAACTTGCAATGGCTTCATAGGATAATGTCGTGTTTCCTCGTTCTGTCTCGCTCGTTTTCTTCTGCTGACTGCGATGCGTATGAGCACTGCGTAGAAAGAAATCGAGGTGAATGGCGTAAGCTAGTAATTAACCAAAGCTCAGTAATTTCAAGGACAAATGATAACGACGGAATCACCATGTCGACAACAACATACTGCCCATTGTTCAAGCGGACGAAACATATTAGTATGGAAATGAGCGCCACACAGTATATACCGGAATCCAGAAGCATGCGCAATGCAGGCATCTTGCTGCGCTTCGTAATGCGAATTTTGGAGACATTGCGTCCGGTTTTCCAGATGCGGTATACCAGTAATCCTGTATTCAAGCGTGTAATCAGTCATAACATTGTGCTTGCTCACATAAAAGTGTGCGCACCGGAACTCATTAAATGAGTTGAAAGCGTCGAGACTATGAACGCTGTGAACAACGATCCAGACTCTACGATAAAGAAGTTGTCGTTGTAATTAGAGGGAATTTGCGAAGCTCCATAGATCGCGGAGATGCCAGTCACTTCGAGGGCGTCAGAGCATCCGACTTCCCGAACATGATTGCAATCTAACCTGCGCTACTGCACCACAGCGTGATTGGCAGGATGATAATCCAGACAGACTGCCAAATGACATAACAACGATAAATCTTTCGGCAATAAAGGCATTTCTGTAAGCCAAGAGCGTTCCAAGCTTTCAGGAGAAATCATAACCCACCACTGCCCCATCACCAAGCAGAGTTTGCAAGATGTATATTGCATTCTTGATCGCATACGTTTCTTGCCTTGGGTCTAAAAAGAACATCGCTGATTCGTAGCGGTACTGCGTCATCCCGACGTCGAAACGGATTATGCCTATGACCATGTGCTTGAGAGACTTCAGCAGGTGGTATATGATGTAAAAGGCGAGAGATAAACCGCGGAACTCAATATCAACAGTAGGATGGCCAACGCAGCAATTGGGCGATTGCCGTCCGGCATGCGATGTTTGTAGGTCACCGCCCAGATGGTACCTATAAACATGAGGACTGAAAAGCCTGAAGAACCCTAGATTGGTGAGTATGGGGCGGATGAACCTATATACTCACCATATAAAATGCTTTCCAGCACTGTTGACAATACAATGGCGGTTTCCAGCGAGATGGGCATGGCGGAAATGATGTCTGGAGCCTGAAAATGCTAAGGGCGGGCACCTTCATTAACTCGATGTATTTGTCATACAGAGGCGGTTCGTCACCGCCTCATGATCATGCATCGGCGACTGTGTATTCCCTGCGCGTGTGTGATGAGGTGTGAGGGCACATGCAACTGATAGCAAGAATACATTTAAATCATATGATTGTTTCTTTCACGCACGCTTCTGATGCCATGATTACGATTGATGGTGGAAACAACTACGCGGGAAAGTTCAGCGAACGCTTACAATTAGTTTAGGGGGTTCGAAACCGCTTCATTACGTTCATGCAGCAATATGGTAAAAGCCCAACACAGTGAGAAAATGCCGGATCTATCATGTGGTCGGCATTTTCAAGCATGTCGCCTTCAGTCCGTCGCCACTCCACTTTGCCACCTCAATGAGAAGATCGCGTTTCTTTTCTATAGTTGTGGCGGAGTGGAGCTCGTAAAGCGTTGCTATGAATACGTTAGTCTGAAAACATCTCAACATCGAAATGATCCCACGAACAAAGATTGAAGAGGTACGGTTCCGCTACAACCACGGCAGATGGGGAGCTGTGCAATGCAGCTTCAAGGACTTCAATACTCTGGGAAAGGCCGTCGAGCAGGAAGCATCATAACAAGCAAATAATCTCACCTCCTTCAGCTTCCCCTGACTCAGAAGAGCCACAGACAGATTATTGATCGCCTTCGATGTGTGACCATCAATCTTGACGCAAGCAACTCAGTACTTACTACAAAATTATCCGGTTCTGCTTGCACGAGACGTCGGAGCAGTTCATCTGCACGCACCCAGTTTCCCTCGGCACACGCGAGCAGAGCAGCATTCATATCTTTGAGCGTGCGCGGGACGCTGGGATCGCTCTCTACGGCGGCGAAGTGCATCGCAGCCTTGGCGAGGTATCCGCTCTGCAGGTAAATGCGACCCACAGCAGATCGTATGGTAGGGGAGGGCTGCTGCACAGTATGTTGTGTGAACAGTGGCTCCAGGAGTTTTGTTGCTGCAGTAAAATCCTGCACCGCACTGTATTAGCTCGCTCATAGATCATTTTGGAGGAACATACACACCTTCATCTCGATCATCTGTGACGCAATGATCAGGCACATCCGCGCAGCACGTTCGAGCCACATCGACAAGCTAGCGTCGTCGCCCTCGGCTTTTGAAGCCTTCGCTTTGAGCTTGCACTTCTTGAACAAAGCATAAAGAACATCCAGGTAGCCCATGTGATCGCCTGCCCAATACATGAGACGTGTGTGCATAACCTCGAGCTCAAACGGGAGTACACGGTCGAATAGATACGTCCGGGCTGATGAAGGTTCCGTGGCATTCAGCACTGCGAAAAGATTAGTGCACTCGGCGGATGTTTGGTTGTAGAGACGAAGGCGGGCGAGGCTTGATAGGCGAAGAGACCAGAGCTGTTGAAAGAGGTCAAATCGCTGCGTACATGACCAGCGCTCACTCACATCGAGAACGCGAGTGAGGTCCTCAGGATTACAAGCTACCAGGCGATCTCGAGCCATTCTGGCAAGTGCACGCCAGCTATTGGACATCTGCCCGGGTGATACTCATTGAGATTTCAAGCTCGTAGCACAAGGCATGCTCTCAGACTTACAACCATGGTGTGAAAATCAGAATCCTGCCATTCACCAGTAACATCTCGTACAGGCCGCTTCTCAGGCGGGGATACATATTTGGTGAGGAGAATATTTAGAGGGTCCGTCTAATAGTACATGGGCGATACATCAATGGCGGGCGCTGATGGAACCACCAGGTAAGAGTGTAAGATAAAGAGAGGCGTACGTTTGGAATAGGTAAGAACATAGTAGGCATGGTGAGCCCAGGAAGATATAACTCGGGTGCCTCAGACTCGGTCTCACTTGCAGGAGGCGGGGGTACATCTTTGTTAATGTTGGGTGAAAGGAGTGAGGGGGGTGCTTCCGAAGGAGATAAAACGGCTGATTGTGCGAGTGCGATCTCCACATCTGCGGGTAAGGTAACTTCACCCTCAGATAGGACGCACTCCGAGTCTTCAATTATGAATGGGTCTGGCACCTCAGGTTCCATCACTCCTGGTGGGGGGCTGGGGGCTCCTGCATCCTCCCCACCATCTTCAGGTAAGGTCTGCAGTTGCGAAGGACGTTCGATTTGAGAGGTAGATTCCTCTTGTGATAGTGGTAAAGCCATGGACTGGGCAGAAGAGTAGAGAGAACTCGGAGAAGGATGGGAGGAAGTGGTAGACGCTGGTGCAACCGAACTATTTCGGCCGAGGGAGGTAGTGCGGACCCGTGGGGAAGCTGGACCCGATTCGGCGGTGGCAAAGGTGCCGCTGTTCTCCGATGCAGACGCCCTATCATCTAAGAGTGAAGAATGCTTTGAGCTGATGTCTATGACATCTGAAGCTTCCGAAAACTGGTGAGAATTCAGAGTAGCGCTAGAGTCGCTGCGAGGGGGAGGTACAATGATTGTGTGTGGTGCTGAGTGATCATCGTACAAGGGAGAGTGATGAGCAGAAGGTGTAGATGATAGGGAAGAGGAGTCGGTGGTGGTAGTGGTGGAAGAGGACGCCTTCCGCTTATGCCTGTGTGACAATCTCCTCTTTACATCTTTCACAATCGCTTTCACCGACTTGATCTGCATTGCCAATGGGCTAGGTGATGCTGGAGTAAAGAATTGCGGGTAGCCTTGACTGTTCAGGCGTGGATGGTACTGGAAGGTTCACTGGTGGTGGGCTGGATGTTAGAGTGTGCTTGAAGGACTCAGAAGGCCTCATGGCAGACGGATGGGCTTACCTTTTAATACCTCCCAAAAACCCGCTTTACACGCTTTGCACACACTCCTGCTGATGCGTTCTGCGCTCAGTTTAAATTAATTAGTCGGTGACCATCGAATATTTCAAACTCACCAAGTCACTCAGTACGTCTTCCAAGTCCTGATCCAAGATGCTTTCCGTATTTCTTGCAACAGCCACTTACTTTATACTCTTCCGACCCGGCACTACGCGACCCGAGTATGTATTATGAAAAGGCACCTCAGCTGTTCGACCTTATCCGCATTTGTATCCATCGGGATTCGCAGTTGCCGTGAGGCACAGAAAAGGGCTCATGGCATATTCAGACAAGTGACAAGGTATGCCTGGAATGAGCCTGGAATATGTCTGGACATGGGCCTGCTTTAACTTAGACATACAGGTGGAATTTCGCTAATATTGGCATATTCGCGTAATGCCATCCATTGCAATAGTCTGACCCTCGTTGGAGGGAAGATTCTCCGCCTAGATCTGAAACTCTTAGGACTTCCTTTGGCCCGGGACAATGCATCACATGCCATTGATCACATTATAGCAGGTTGTCCGCCAGACCTTAAACCGGAGATTTGCTTGCCCTTTTCATAATAAAAGCGCTCCCACAGCCTGATTCCCACTGCCCATTAACTTTATCATGACAGCTCGCACCAGCAATTGCTCCGTATACGGTATACCGGTGGCCGATTGCATCGCCCCAAGGAAATCCAAGGAGTCTCAAAATCCCTCTTGTCAATCCTTCGAGACCACCTCCACTCGATAAGTTTTAGCATCAGTTTACTAGAACTTCGGCCAGGAGTGATATCTAACACGTTTCTTTGCATTTAATAGTGGCGCTCAATTTATAGAAACGATAAGACTAGCAGCTTCTCAGGGATGAGCGCTCGAGCAACGTGTTGCAACGTGGCGGCTATCCTAACTCCAACTCACTGCAATTCAACTTTGCCACGTCTCGGAGATTGTTGTAGGCTATGTAAGTGTTTCGAATTCGATGCTGATGCGCTCCGCTAATCCCGTAACATGTCCAGGCGCAACACCACATCTCCGCTAGTGGTGCAAGTGGTGTGCTATCGTATACCTCCACAAGTAACACGGGATCGATGCCACCCGATCCAGTACCTCTTCTTGTTTTCCTTGTTTCCATATGCGGGGAGAATAACTACTGACTTATAAGAAGCATACGAAATTCGCTAACCCCTTCGTATGATCATGTTCGCTTCGTGCAGAACGTGTTTCTTTAGGTGTTTATGTACATGATATTAAATTACATACGAGTATAATTATCGTGTATGTAATATAGGGTGGGTGCTGATCTCAAGTGCTTCTGCCAGTCGTTATCTGCGCTTCCATCACCATCCCCCGTTAATACGCAACGTAAGCAACACACAGTAGCGGGAAGCCGGCGTAGAGTCCCAGCCAGAACACTACGTTTCCCATAAGCTTGTTGCGCTGGATCACTGGTGCCCTGCACACCAAGATCAATGGGATCTGGATGAGTTGCATCAGGAACAAGTACATGCTACATCGTTCCATGATAGTTAGCATAACAATGAAAGGAAAAAAACAATGGTCTCACCGAATCTTCTTGGTCACAATCGTCATGACAAGCTCGTGCGCCATAGCACTGAGAAAAAATGTGATGAACATCGCTGTGGTGCGCGACAGGCCGTAAGATGCGCGTGTCGAGGCATACACATGCCGTAAGAGGAAGGTATGTACTGGCTTGTTCCATTTGCGCGAGAATTCCTCCCAAGAAGTGGAATTCCACTTGTACATAACAACAATGTAAGTCACCCTTGATGTGCAGTTAATACCAAGAACGCCTTACCCAGTCTTCATAGAAAAGGCGATCGGCAAAACTACAAAGGGCGCGTCAGCAGGCTCAGGAAGCGAAAGCACTGGAAAGCCTACTAGGAGAGCTCGGCAAACGCATTACAAATACATTCTTGGTCCCGTCAATTCAGTACACGCAACCATTGGGTCAAAACTCACCAAATATGATATAAAACAGAAGTAAAAATGCCATCATAAATGGCAATGCGAGGTCAAGAAGGGAGCGAAAGAACGATTGATCCGGCGTGGGTGTGAGTGGGATGATGAAACTCTCGGTGACTGTATAGAGCAGCACAAATGAGCCCATGAATGCGACTGTCTTTTCAAAGATGTACATCGGCCGTATTCTGCCATTCCCTATCAGTATACACTGTAATGTTGATATAATTACGCTTACCGGTCGGTTCGTGGGTATTCCAATTCGTATACCAACGTTGGGATCAATTGGTAGATAGCAAAGTTCTTGAATGTGACGTTCTCGGGCCAACGCACACGTTCAGGGCCCATGCTCACTAGCTCCGAGTCTAACTCGAGGAACTCCTTTGCTAGGCCTGCGACGAGTTCATTCGGGTGGAATGTAAGATCACCTACAACTGAAACCTCCTCGACTTTCTCGCCTCCGCATCCACCTCCATTAATCGCGTTGCGTTCAGCCTCAACGTTCCTTTCCGAACTTAGGCCGACAGCAGCAAGCCTCAGCCTAAGGGCAGAAGCCGTTCCGGGGTCCGTAAACGATTTCATTAACATGCCATTCGCGTCTGGCGTGCTCGCATCCATCGGAGTTCTCGCATCCATCGGAGTTCTCGCATCCATCGGAGTTGCTACGTCATCAGTGGTCTGCGTCTCCACCTCTGCTCTCTTCAAAGTCGCATCGCACAATGCCTGTTCCCATCCTCCAACAGTGGCAGTAGCGCACTTGAGCTCCGCAAGAACGTCTTTTGAACGTCCGGAAATCTCCTGGAGGTAGCCATTCACGGAAACATAAGAGTGCATTTTCATAATCATGACCTGCGTATCTCGCCGTCAGGAACGCAGGCGGAGCATAAATGGCACACGTACAAATGAGTGGAGAGTGAGGAACCCAGATTGAACCCAGGGCCATTGCCTGGAATGTTTAGCGGTCAAGAAATATCTCAAAAGATGTGAGGTGGCACATACTGATGAAATGTCCATGTAACTGTGACAAGTAGCACGCATGCCTGGAAGATGTGTTGTAAAATGGCGCCCGTCCGGTAGTATCTGATCCAGCCCTTGCTGATTGCCTTGATAAACGGCACGCATAGAACTGTTGTAGCAACTAGGATGGCATCACTCAATGCTAGTGTGACTGCGTGCCGCGAAAACATTGTCGCGAAGGCAAACGACAGAGCATAACCGTTGGCTTCAAGGCTACTGATATAAGTCTGTAATGTGAACAGAAATAATGACATCCAAAAGAGTGTGAAGAAACCCTGGCCATGGATAGGGTTAGTCTCAAGCGGAGGAGCCCATGACACAGGAGACGAACGCGAAACTCGTTGACGCCCGAAGCTTCATTCGTTGTATCAAAGTGCGTCTTCCTGGCTTCAAATGTGATCATGGCGCGAAGCTTCTTGGTCGACCTCGATCGGAATGGCTTGGACACGTATATTGTGCCTTCCGTCGTCGCGAATCTGCCATCTTCACTGTGCGCTATTGCGACAGTTCCGGCGTCCTGGAACCTTTTGTGGGACGATGCTAATGCCTTGTGATTCATTGCGTCGAACGATTTTTCCTGGAGAGGGAGTGGTGCGGCGAGCATCTGACTACCTCTGTCAGACGGAATGTGGTGTTTGTAAGTCAACCACAACAACTTAGGCGGTGCCAGAACTCACCGCCTTATGTTTCACAAGACAGACCAGTGGAGATTGCGCAGCTTAGCCCGGGCGCCCCGGCGTCTCTGGACGAAGCTCTGCTTACGGTTGTCCGTGTTGGCAACAGTAAGAATTCCCAGAATGGCAATTGTTCGAAGTCAGCGAATCTTATCAGTCATGAATCTGATCTAATCACTTGTGGCACTGGCCACTTGATTTCTGTTCCCGAAGGATCATGCATCATGGCGGAAGAATATCACTCGGATGAACAAACCAACGCCGTCGAACGCGAGACGTTTATCCATTTAAAATGGATGCGAGAGGCAATGCTAATGGTGAGGATTTATTTTCAGAGCGATGTCCGATCTTAACACGTTTCAAGGCAGAAGAAGCATTAGCACACAGTGAAGTGCCCGTGGGCTGCGTCTTTGTACGAAAACACGGAGTCATCGCTCGTGCGAGGAATCGCACCAACGCACTGAGAAACGTGACTATAAAACCATCCATTTGCTCTCTACGTGCTAAGTCCTGCTTTACAGGCTTCCAGACACGCCGAGCTCGAAGCCATCGATCGCATCCTGGCTGATAAGGAGCTGACTCCAGAGCCCACTCAATATCCCCTGGTGGATACTGTACTGTACGTCACAGTAGAACCGTGCATCATGTGCGCATCTGCACTTCGCCAACTGGGCATCAAACAAGTCTTTTACGGATGTGAGAACGATAAATTTGGTGGGTGCGGGAGTGTTTTAGGTGTTAATGCAAGGTTGGTATCTGCTATCGCTCGGTTTTCAATTCGGAACTTACTATCGTCAGCGTGAGGCATCCGGTTCACCCATCCTACATGGCTACTGGAGGGTACCTTCGAGAAGAAGCCATAATGATTTTGCGCCGATTCTATGTGACAGAAAATACGAACGGTATACCCATCTTCTTGCTTATCAGGTTATCACACTGACGTGTTGTTGTTTTAGCTCCTGTCCCGAAGCAAAAGTCGACTCGGGTTCTCAAGACAGAAATTCCCCCGAAGATCCAAACCTGACCACCGCCCCTGATGACAGTTACGTTGTGATGTTTTAATGCTAGGCACTAGCACGCTAGGAGAACGAAGGCGATGCTTCCGAGTTTGGTTTTTTCACAAGGTCGTCCAGGGCTTCAAGATTAGCTGATTTACTCCCGGTGCAATTTCACGCAAATTGATGGCACCCGCCCAGGAAGCTGGGTCAGTACTGAAACACGTACTGTGTGGAATTCGAATTACGTGTATTGGTGCCGCACAAAGGTCCAAAGATACGAGCAGTATTCCCGTATATTAAAGTCCCAGTCAGTGCAATCACTGACCATCCTGCAACTCTAGCCCAAGACTCTGTGCCACAAAACCCCACTTATCTGCCGCGTCTTGAATCCTGCAAAGACAATACGTCACATTATTAAATTTCCCTAGAAATTGAAGTGCGCACCTCTTTTCTGTAGCTTTTCCGGCTCCGTGTCCTGCTTTCTTGTCAATGCGGATAAGAAGTGGGTGAGGGTTATTGGCAAGCGTGTGTTGCATCGTCGCCGCGTGCTTGAATGAGTGCAGAGGAACAACTCGGTCATCATCTGGCACAGAATAATCAGTCCAAGTTCAAAGGACCAGAAGAGATAACACACGATCGGCAGTCATGAGTAAAAGTGGAGGCAAAATCTTATCGGTTGGGACATTGTGTACGGGCGAGATGGGATGGATGAAGTCAAAGTCGTGCGCGTCGTGCGGATTTCCGTAGTCGGACGTCCATGCTTTGCCTGCAGACCAGACGTGAAATTGACATCAAACTCTGCGAGGAAATGTCTTACCAATCGTAAAATCAGCAAACTGCACATGAGTAATGATGAGCAGAAATAGATACTACTAGCACAACGACTCCCACCTTCAAAAGGTCAAGCACTCCTACTTCGGCCACTCCCGCCCCGAATGTGCCCTCTGGAGCAATGTTCACGCAAGCGGCGACAAGCAGTCCTGAAATCACGGTTTAGTATCTTTACAGATACGCACACGACATCACCTGCCTCCATTGGATCCACCGTTGATGGCAACCTTTCCAGGAGCAGCGATCTTATGTTTGACAAGGTATTCGCTGCAGAGACAAGCATTCAGCTTGCAAGTGATAAACTAAAAAGACACTACTCACGTAGCAGCAATGAAGTCATTGAAGACATTGATCTACAACAGCGTTAGACTTCATTCTCGGCGACAGTGAAGCCGTGCACCTTCCGTTCTTTGGTGCCAGCAAGGTGCCATTCCTCACCAAATTCGCCTCCTCCGCGGATATTGGGCAAAGCATAAACAGCACCGTACATCTTCATGAAAGTCAGGATAGTAGGACTAAACGAGGGGTTTATTGATATACTGAATCCACCGTAGCCTGAGTCATTGTGTCAAATGCTGATTGAGACTGATAATGATGTCTCACCATATTGAATAGCAGGTGCAGTTCCATCAGTCTTTGTTGACTTGTGCTTCACGATGAACATGGGCACCTTAGTGCCATCCTTGCTCTCATACCAGACCTGCTCTGCGCTGAACTCATCGGGCACCAGCCCTTTCATTATTGTTGACCTGTATATGCTCCAACGCTTTTCGTCACTCGGTTCATCGAAATTGTACCGTGCTACAATACCGGGATTGGTAAACCCGGTCAGCAGCACGAAGAAGTTAGACTGTGCACGGCGGCCGGCGACTTCCGTGGCGCCAACGAAATCTGGAGCAAGTCGGGTGAGTTGTTTGCCCTCCATCGAGTATAAGTATATTTCATCCATGACCTGTCCTGACGTCAGTCTACGTAAATTGGAGCATGCAGCTCCTCTCACATTTCGCTTGTAGACAACTGCCAGTTTATCATCTCCAACAGCAGTTACGTCGTCCAAGTAAGCATCCTTGACCTCGGGTATGAGGACCTTGTGCTCCCGCGATGGATCCGCAAGGTCAATCGTAATGACTTGATATTGAGGCGCGTTCTCATTTGTCCGCAGGTATAATTTAGTCCCATCATTCGCAATACTGATGGGAAATGGTGTCAGCAAGGGAAGTGGTTTCCATCAAGGTTAAACGACAACGACTGACACCGTGTATTCAGATTCGAACTCGTTCACAAGCTTGTCCCATTTCATGTTCCCGCCGATTTCATTTCCTTGCAAATCGGCCACCCATAGCAAGTTTTTCTGGCTCGGTTAAGTTAAGTGATCCGACAAGGCAGGAAAAACAGCGAGCGCAGACCTTTCCTGTATCCTGGACAATATCAAGAAACAAATATCTCCCGTCTACCTCCGATATCGAGGCGCCCCACATCCATTCAGGATGTTCGGCGTCTTTCATGACTAGGATATCTTGCGCTACATAATTGCATTAGTCAAGAGCGCTGAGCGATGAAACCAAAAGCAGACAGCTCGAACATTGTGGGGTTCCGATCTTATGGTAATAAAGCATAGCATCCTTATCGTCGGTGGTCTCCGTCCCAGCTTTATCCTCCGTCGCAAGACCATGAGACTCCCTGCTTGGGAATCGCTGGAAGAAGTAACCTCAATACCAGACACAATAGAAAATTACTCAGAACCTACCTGGTAGAAGAAACCTTTGGAATCATGTGTCCAAATAATGGACGAGAATTTGACGAAGCGAATCTCCTCCGGAAGCCTTGTCGCATGGTGATCGTTAGGCTGTCCGTCGATCGCGGAGAAAGGTTCGCTGGTACGGCGCACATAAACCGTAAAGAAATCGCTTCCCTGAAATGCGATGGAGATTAAAGTCATGTTCCGAACCACATATAGATTACGCACAGACAACGAGATCCCGTATGCAAAATGTTCGCCGGAGCGAGAGAATGCCGTTACAGAGAGAGCCGCAGTGCCGTCAGTTGACAGCAAATTTGGCTAAGGAGGTCATTACTCGAAATTCACCCACACTAATAGGCGGGCTTTGACTCTTACATCGAAGTAAACTTCTCCACTTGACCCCTTCTCCCACGGCTCCTCGGGGAGACTGGCATCCTTAGAACGGTAAATCACTGTAAAACCAAGTTTTCCAGCATGCACGATATATAGTGTTTCTACTAACCTGATTGAGGCTGGAGACCGCTGTTGTAGTACCAGTACCAGCGACCATCATGCTTGAGCGAGGGTGCGGAAAACTGGAGAGAAATAAGCATCAACTAAAGTAATCAGCCAGTGACATCGTGACGAACCTTTGCATAATCGGTATTTGCCCTGATCTCTTGCTCAAGTTTGGTCCGAGCAGGATTTTTATCCAAGTAAGATCTGGTGAATGCATCTTGCGCCGTGGTCCACTGATCAGTCTCCTTGGTGTTCTCCTCTAGCCATTGATATGGATCAGGAACGCGGACTTCGCCTCGTTTTTCGCTCTTGTAGACGTCAACGTGATCAGACCGACGAGCTCTTGGATATTGGTTAGGCGTCCAAGGAGTGATCATAGTTCTAGTATGGGTTGAGCGTGTAACGAAGGTAAAGATCTTAGTAAAAACGCGAGTTCGATTTGTGGGACAAAACGCGCGGAGATGCAAGATGAGCATACGGATGTCCACTCTGCTTTAATTTAAATCAGATCAGGGGTGCCAAGAGTCGCACAGCAACTTGAAAGGAACATGCCAATGACTAAGATCGATATGAAGGCGAGAAATCCAGGCCTAGTTTTCTGTACGAAAATGGACACGCTGTACAAGTCTTCCTCCAAGGCAGGACTATCACGAGCGAGGCCTAGGTTCCGTCTGTCTGATGGTATATGTCAAAGGCCTTCGAAAGTGGGATGCGGCAGCTCGGCAGCTATCTTCTTAACCCCTTCTGAACAGATAAATATCTATAGATGGGTCAGTAATGAAGCTTAATGAAGGACAATCAACGGTGAACCCACGAACTGTTTGATGTTATTATTAAAGTTAAAACAAATTATTGCTAACCACTTTCTAAGTAACCGACGGGCAACATACCTTCTGATTCTAACATGTGCAAACATACTCCCAACATTCACTCCATATTTGGGCTTGACGCGCTATTAGTATAAAAACCTTGGTTAAACTGTTGTCCTCCTTGCTTCCTATGGATCAAGTAGGTAGATATTAGCTGCGTTTCAACATCACAACTCTAATACCAAGACCAGGATTCCTTCAGGCAACTCCTCCAGACACCTCGAGTACCCACGTCTTCCAATGGGACTTCGCAACTCAAAGGAGCCAAGGGCACATCTGTATTTAAGCAGTATGTTCAGTACCTTTATTTTTAATGCGTATTGTAACTCTTTATTCGCAGGAAAGCCTCAGGATCTTCGGAGCCAAAATTCAAGCCACGTAAAGTGAAGAAGATCGAGTCTCAATATCGTGATAGGGCCGCGGAGAGGCGCGAGGGCGGAAAAAGTGATTATGCTCAGGTACGTTTGCTATGATCTTGTGCTTAGCACACTCTTAATGAGGCTAGGTCGAAGCAGTTCTTGAAGTCTTTGAACGTCGGACAGCAAATGACGATAAAGATACCGTGTGTGCCATTGCATATTATACTTCTTTACTTCTATTTACATTCCATAGGTTGACGAGCAACGCCAGTATCTTGGCGGAGACAGTGAACACACGATTTTAGTGAAAGGCCTGGATGTGTCTCTCCTGGAGCAGAACAAAGCTCGGGCAGCTGCTTCTACCGAAGATGATGACACGCTTGAACAAGCTTTCCTTGAAGCTAACTCGGGACCCGCGGTACCAAAGAAGAAGACTCGCGAAGATATCGTGCGGGAGCTGAAAGCTAAAAGGAACGGCGAGAGTTCACAATCTCTCAACCCCACCGCCGAGCCTCCTGAAGATGATGTCCACAAACTTGAGGAAGCAAAGAAGGCGGGAAAATTTAAACCGATAGGTTTCAAGCCAATAGGGGTGCAGAAGGATGACAAACATAGCAAAAAACGTAGCAAGGAGAGCATAGGTCACGAAAAGAGGAAGAAACGGAAAGTGGAAAAGATCCCAGGCTCATCGACCAATGCCGCTCCTCAACCGGAAGTTGAGCAACTAGCGGAGCAACAAACTTTTAGAGCGGAAGGATCATCACAAGTTCAAAGACTCCCGTCTCCACCTAACGATGACATGGATATTTTTGCAGGGGCTGGTGATTATCGAGGTTTTGCCGAGGATGATGACAGCGACGGAGATAGCTCAAATTCGGCCCACAAGACCGAGTCGGAGCATGGTAATCTTCGTCCTCCCTCCGGACATGCTCGTACTTCTAGGGGGTGGTTTGGAGAGGAACAAGATGATGAAGCCTCAAGACATCCATCAGCACCCGCAGATGATTCCGCAACTCAGTTGCCTCCGCCGGAACCTACACCTCAAGTGGATGAAGAAGAGGAATCTTTGCGCCTCAAACCATTAGAAACATCCGCATTACCCTCAATCCGTGATTTCCTTGCAATGGACGCAGCTGCTGAGAAGGAGGAAAAAAGGAAAGCCCGAAAAGAGAAACGGAAAAACAAGAAAAAGTCCGGTGGCGACGATGACGATTGAGGCTAGTTACAACATTGTCAAATACCTGAGGGATATATTTGTCATGGTATAGATAAAGCTTCACTATTTACCCTCGTACGCGTGCGGATTAGAAAACAAAAGTTTTCCGCGGGACTTGTACTGAGCGAACCCCAGTCGTGAATCCATGCCATCGATTGTCCTAAAAAGTGGGCAAGCATTCCAGAGCGTTACAACTAGTGAATCAAGAACGTTGCGCACCGCTTTTTCATCTCACTTGCCCAAGTAATGTCCTTCAATGGTGGAGCATTCAAGGAAGCTCCAAACAACCCAACAATGAGTGCTAGAATACTCTCATACACGATCTACTCCAGGCGTGTATCGGTAGCATTGTTTGAGGTGATGGGGTGACTTACATCGAGAGGCAATGATCCTTCAGGCTTGCCCAAAGCCTTGAGGAGAGACAAATCTACAAGTGAATTTAGCCTCTGAATACTGGCAGTGTCAGGTTCTAGCCTTCATTATGAGACTCACGTTCGTACGTAGAATATGCAGCTATAGGACTTGATGAGTACAGGGAAATGTGGAGGAGAAGATTCATACCATGAAGAAGTGCTAACGTAGCCAAAGTAAGAAACAACTTCCCGATCATACTGCAGCTATCGTACGGAGACAAGAAGAGAGACACGTATAATAAGTATGTGTACTAGTAGTTACTAGGCCTACTCAGTGAGTCGTGTTGTTTATTCAAATTTGTACGTTGTATGTAAAGACGGTCTATCTGTCATAATTGTCCCAATAGCCTCACACCTAATGAATACAGTATCATAGTTATCGTTTAGCCATATCAAAGCTCTTTCAGCCCAGACTTACCAGATGGACACCTCAAATTCTCCTCGCACAGCCAGTGAGACCACGCCTTTGGTCCCTCCAGCGCCTTCGATGAAGCACAAGACGCCCCTTCCAAAACTCCAGATAGGCATACTTATGGTAGTGCAACCTGTGGAGCCCATTGCTTCCATGTCTGTATTCCCGTATATCAATCAAGTATGACTTCACAATGACCTGGTATTTCACTGCCACATCCAATTTTAACATTGCTTCTCTGCTCAGCTCATTAGAGAACTCGATATCACTGGGGGTGATGATGCCGCTGTAGGATACTATGTTGGAATAATTGCAAGTGCCGGTATCATCGCTTGCTAGAATTATTTCCTGACTGCGATTTACAGGAATCGCTGTTTTTCGTTGCGCAGGCACTGACAGTACTGAGGTGGAGTCGGTTGTCTGACCGCATTGGACGCAAGCCGGTGCTGTTAGTTGGACTGTCAGGTTCTTGTATTTCGATGTTATGTTTCGGCACTGGCCTACATTATTCGCACATCCGTTTTGGGCGAGATACCCATATTTTCTGCCATGTGCGGTGTCTGCTTGTCTGCTTATCTTGGCCTTTTTCTTGCTGTTATTCTTCTTAGAAGAAGTAGGTCCTAAATATACTCGTCGCATAACCACTCACGATTAGCAGACATTATCAACCAAGCGCCGACCAAAGTTGACGTCGACTACTCTCGGCATTTCAAGTGATACCGACATTGACAGGGAAGCACTTGCACAGAAATCCACGGCAGACATGCCCTTGTTATCTCTGCTCATGCCCAGCATTGTCATTCCAATTGCAAACTTCGCGATGCTCGCCTTCCTTGATGTTTCTCTCATGGCTTTTTTACCGCTGTTCTTTTCAACGCCTAACTATCTTGGTGGCCTTGAGTTTTCTCCTTCTTCTATTGGCTTGTGTCTGGCGTTGTGTGGGATCGTGGATGGTTTCTTCCAAGCACTGTTCTTCGCCAAAATTGTTGATCGGTTTGGTCCAAAGCGTGTATTCTGTTTTGCAGCATCTTGCTTCGCACCAGTCATGGTTATTTTCCCTATAATGTCGTGGCTTGTACATACAAGGGGGACAGTCGATCATGCAATCATGATTATGTTGCTCTGCCAGCTAGTTCTGATCGTGATATGGGACTCGGCATTTGGTGCGTAATAGAACAGTTCCTGTCATTAAAACTAACCCACTTGTTGATTACAGGATGTATCTTCATGTTTATCACGGCCTCTGCCCCTGCAAAGAACGTCCTTGGCGCTATCAATGGTCTTGGGCAAACCACTGCGTCGATTGGCCGTGCCGTTGGGCCCGCGTTAGCGACTTCTCTCTTTGCATTTTCAAAGGAACACAATGTTCTCAATGGAAACGCGGTATATGTCATCTTAATTGTACTGGCTGGTGGATCGAGATGGTTGGGATCGCAGTTGCCAGATGAAATACAAAATAGGGACGACTGACAGGTCAACACTCTCGAGATATTCATCTTAAATGCATGAATACAATAGACACGTCGATTCTCACACAGCACATCACAACGACAAGGAAAATACTATCATCCAAGTGCCTATGCTAAGAGAGTGAACCTGGGTAGGCTTCACTATTTTGGGCACATTTGCATTTACGCTTGGATCTTGCAGAAAACTGTCAAGTGCACTTGGAAATGAATGGCACAGTGAATCTATGCACCCAAATACGTATGTCTTCCACCATTGTAAACTCAGCGGTAAATGCAAGCTCACCTGAGTCACCTCCAGACACGGGACACGGATATATCCGTCATCGTTCCTTATTGGGTATTCCAAGCAGCCGAGGAACGAGGCGGCATAGAATTTAGACTTCGTGGCGCGGTAGTGCGGCATGCGGCGGCTCTCTTGTCTCTGCACTGCGCTGTGCTCGGCCCACTCTCCAGCAGGTTCCAGCCAGCCTGCTGCCTTCTGCTTTTCCCCACCCACCACTCCCTTTTCTTCGTTATCTCTCAGTTTCTCGCAGCCTTTTAGCCTCTTACTTCACCCATAGACACTTAATTAAATAGTTTACATTGTCTGATGGTTGGTACCTAGACTCCTGCGGGACCCGGGTCTGGCTGCGAGGTTGCCCACCCGCCCTCGCAGCTCACCTCAGATCACCTCACACAGGCTAGGGCCACTCTCAGGCTGGTTCGTCCTTCGGGGCGTTCGCCCAAATCTCAATAACATTGCACTCTGTGCAAACATTCTCTCTCCTCTCGCTAACAATGTCGTCACGAGAGCAAACACAAAGTCGAGCGCGTACTACCAGTAACACAATCACATCCGAATGAAGGACGCGAAAGACCGCAAATTCACAATTGGAATGCAGAGCATGGTACCTACCCCGTTTTATAATGCGTGGGTCGTAAGGAAAATGACGATTCGATTCGAGGACTGCTACTACCAGTCCGGAGTAAATACTAATAGGCAGACTCAATACGTTCTTCTTCTAGCACACAGCCTGTGGCGCGACAAACAAAACAAACGACATAAAACTGGCCTGTACATTCCGAAGCTGCGTTGGAGGGTGGTACACTCACCTCATTGGCATGCATATGGTGCTGATGACCGCTCCTCGAGCAGCTCCATATTACCAACCGACCAGGTCACAAATTACTGAATCCTTAAATAATATTGCATGAAGTTGTAAGTAGCGGCGAATGCCAACAGTGTCAAGTCGTCACGTGACCACAAACCCCAACATCATGATCCCTTGTTCCTTCGGGGTTCCCAACACGCGCCTTGGATCACTTGTTGAACTACACATCACCCCCACTGGCAGTAGACACCGGTATCCCCGCCTGGAAAGCGATCCTACTCATGGCAGTTCCTGAGTCAGAGTTTACTACAAGCCCAGCGTGGTATTCTCGAACGCTAAGGATCAGACGTGGTCCCAGTATGAACATCTGCCCGAACGATAAAATTTGAAGAACACCACCGAAAATCGATGAGTTCTGTAGAAATAATAAGGAATGACCAGATGCAAATGTCAGTCACAGATTTGCGCACCTCGAGCACTGGAGACAGGATGTAGCCGAGAGTGAAGCAAGCAACAACAAAAAATCTAGTACGCAAGGAATTTCAGCAGAAAAAAGATATTCACATTCAAGACTCACCCAGCAAAGTAAAATATGTGGGACATTATTAGCACCGTTAAACAGTCCCCGATGGCCGATCCTGCCTGCCTTCGTGGTAGTTCACGGAAGTGTTTTACAGCAATCCACGCTGCAAGACTCAGTGCAAGGACCTCCCATGCAGTTCCAAGCATCCATGTCACGGCCGTTAGACCTCCATCACCTTCGTAACTGCACCGATAGGTACCGGATAGGATAAATTCCTCTGGCATCAGTCCTGTGAGTCTGTTGTGCTGGTTCATCCTTCATAAAAGCTCACCCCCTGAAACATGGCTACTCATAATGGCGATGAGCACTCCGCATGCGATGGTGACGGTCAGAAATGTTGCGGTGAGAAAAATGAGTATCTTCTTGGATCGTTGATGCATGGCATATAACCGAACAACCATGATGGCTTGAACGATAGTTTAGTCAACTCATTATCATTGGGGTGATGCACCAAGTGTAGTAACTCACCGCACAGCATGGAATTCACGACATAACTCGCCCACGACTGTGTTTGGGAAAGTATGGTGCCTGAAAAAAACAAAAAAGATAGTTGCCTGTCAGCGTCTGAAAACTCAACGGTGAAAGTGAACTTGCAGCTGTCGCAGTAGCTAATTTATCGAACAAGAAGCTCATCGGGAATACGACTCACCCCTACATAGAAAGAAATGTAGTTAGTCGGATTGTCAGGGAATGGCAGGCTTACCATATCTGTCAGTGAGACTACCGGGAGAAACACTGCGTGAGGCCTGTCAGAACATATGAGGGCAGGGTATGCGGGGCCACATACTCAGGATGATGTTGCTGAGTTGTGCCAAATGACTCATTAATGCAGTGCCATTCTGTTAACCTTGCAAACGTACACAGAGTATAGAATTCCGATGTAGCGCACCTAAAATATTTGATGTGAGCCCAACCTACCAACTCGGAGTATTATATAGGTCATGTACACCGATATATAAAAATGTCATGTGGGACCAGCGGTGACTCTGCCCCGCATTGGTAACTTCAGTCCTATCGTTAATGAGATACGGGACTATGCTCACCCAGAGCAGATCAACCTGTAAATCCACTGATGATGAGATGGTTGCTCTAGTATTGCAGCAACGTACCTCTTGTCCGAATGTCAATGCTAGAGAATAGTAATCACAGGACAGACATCGATAATTCGTTTGAGAAACACTATTATGTTGCTTACCCCAATCATATACCACCATAGCAGAGGATGCGACTGCGAAACCACATCAAAGATAGTGTGAGACATTACCAACATCATCAGATTTGCTCTCCACCAACCTACGAAATAACTGTAGGAAAACCTCCACTCGATTATCGGCCACCAGCTAGGATCATTCGAGATGATGGTCATATCCAAGGGATTGATAGTGCCAATGTGTGATTGGCGGATGGAAGCTTGAAGCTAGATAATCATATGAATACCAAGTGCTGAACACTTATAAACCACCGATGGCATTTTCGATCACTTCTGAGTCGAACCACTAGTAGCCGATTAAGAAGATCAATTCATCATCGCCTTTCTGATCCTTGGAGATAGCTGTCAAGAGACTTGAAATCCGTGGGATTCAACCTCTGCGCGCAGAAGTCTGATGGTACGTCAGGTGATGAATGATAGTCGAGCCACTGGACTCTGGCAGTACACATGAAACCATTATGCGCAGGAAGAATTGAAGCAGGGAAATACGTCTAGAGGTTACAAAGAAAATGAAGTATCGGACTTAAATCATGCTCCTGAGTCTGTCTTCGACCTGAAAAGGGGAGGACCTGCTCGGTGTGCACAGTGCAAAGCTTTCCTGCGGGCACCTGGCCAAAGCAGTTAGCTCGGCGACAGTCTGGCCTCAGAAACGCACCACCAGATACAGGTATTCGTTAGTTTTGACCCTGCACTTCATCACGAATCCATCATTTTTACAGGAAGTTCGACCGTGGGTTCGTATTGGCTTGCACTGCACCTAGCTGACTCGCGGGGCAAGGATAACGAAATCGGAGTTCGTTACAAATGTCATTGTGTGCGGCAAATACCTAATCCCGATATCCCTAATACAGAAGGAATTAAGGAATCCAGATCTTGAAAACTTAAAACATATATCACTCAGTACTCACTCATCGCACTCATCGCCCACGAATCATGAATTTTGTTGTATGCATACCTACTTGAAGGCGGCTTCCGCGCCTTTTCTTCTGCTAGGGCGCTATCGGTGGGACATACTCTCCCTGCTGGTACATAATACTCAATAATCATTATAGTGGTAAAGCGGGTAAGATTACTTCCTAGATTCAGAACCCTCGACACCAGAGCCCTTGTCTCTACGCATTACGCTTCCCGAGAGCATCATCTACCCTCTCGACAGCAATGAAGACTTCGGTCGGTGAACTCACGGGACATACATACGCCGAAGTCATCACGAGGTCCAATTTGTCAAAGTCCACTTCGGTCAACTCGTGATCATAATACCTAGATAGGGGGCAGGACCTTGATTAGCTACGAAGAACAACTCGGCGGATACGGTACGCAGATGATCCGGGAAAGGGCTATGCATGCTCCGCAGTCTTCGGAGCGGTTAGCAAGGATCATGTGTTGATCAGATCAATATATGCTGTTGCGTTGACTTATATTAGGAGTGTTTGTGACGTCATTTTCTTCAGATCTTTCATACGCAAACGCTCACTCTACTGCAAGCATCAAGGATCAGTACCTGTTGGTCAACGATCCTGCATAAAACGGAATACGGATCTCAGCCTCTGCCGCCATACACCCGATTATCATAGAGAGGTACAGATACTCGGTTACCGGACTGGATGTCCACCCATTATTTTGTCCAGAGTCTTTGTCCTTAGTGGCGTGTCCGCAAACAAGGCACGAACGAGTTTGACCAACTCATCCACCTCAAAGTCCACCAAAGCTCCTTCCTCGAAGAGATACGTGAGATCAACCATGGAAGCTTCCTAGGGGAGTCAATGAGACATCCATCGAATAGCACAAATGAGCACTGCAAATAGACATACCAGGAGTTCAGACAAGTATGAAAATTTTAACCAGGATGGAACATAAGATACCACGAAAGATGGCTGGGTATTTGATGAGTCAACTATCCGAAAAGAACAAGCACAGCACGTACATCATTGGAATCCCCGACGAAAAGCCCTTCAAGAGCAGCCAATATCCTGCACAACTCGCTCAATTTGTGCGACTCAACCTCCGGGATATCTTGAATTGCGAGTATGTCCTCAAGGATGCGCTGTAATGAAATCTCAACTATTGCTCCCACGGCAGTGTAGTACTTGCTCTTCGGGAGAATAGGCTACGGTAAGCACAATCAGCCATAATCGACGCCACAAGATGCGTCTCATTCGAACCTTCCATGTATTTGCAATGCTTCGGATCTCGCGAACGACACGGGATATGGCCATCTCACAATCGTCATATCGGTCCTGGTCTGATGTGTCTGTGAAGCCCTTCGCGTTTGCTAGAATGTCACATAGTGCTGTCCGTTGTCTGTCCTGTCCAATCCATAAGTGGCTACTTCAACACGGAGAAGAGTCAAGAACTCACAATGCCATCTTGATACCAACTGTCTGCTAGAACCTGCAATACAGACTTGCATTCCTCTAACTTGTCCTTCACGACAAGCACTCCTCGCTCGTATGTGACTAACCGACCAACTTCCTCTGCAAGCCAGAAGCAGTTGTTGGCGAACTTCATAAGGTCACCAGGGCGAATGAGACGTGCAGCAGCGACAACAGGATACACCGCACGATACAGATCTAAAACAAGTGCTCCTGACTGCATGATGAGCGTTCCAGGTGTTGTTGTCGACGCTGGTGAGTAGGGAAAGATACCCGACGATGCCAATTCTTTTCCCTCATGCAAGGCGTCCTCGACCGCAGAAATAATCGACTTTGCAAGATTAGATACCAAGTAAGGCTCTGATATCGGTCCTGACTTTGGAGGATGACGAGAGAGATCGTCGGTACCATTCACGGTGCGGTCGTTAGTGACGAGGGATCGTTGTGTGCTTCCGACAGCAGTTGCAGGGCTCGAGGGCGCTGTCGTCGGCCGCATGGTGGAAGTTACTTCCGCAGGGGTGGACTCGTCGCCCCATGGATCATCCCATGGATTATCTTCCGCTTCCACCAGCTCTTCAGGTGCAGGCTCTTCGTCATCATTCCAGCCCCATGCATCCCCCAGTTCTTCTTCCAATTTTGCAGGGTCAGTTTGTGGCTGCTTTTCAACAACGTCCTCCTCCAGATCGTCATCGAAGCCCCAACCATTTTCATTTTCCGGCTGCATAGCAGACTTGGAGGATCCCGTCTTGAAGCTCTGACCATCGTCATCAAGGCCCCATGCATCGCCCTCATCTTGAGGCGTATGCCCAGGTTGGTCGGGAATTTCTCGTGAAAGGGGTAGATGGGCGTAGAATGTTGACTCGGAAGAAGAAACATTTTGAATAACAAGTTTACGAGCAGAATCTAAGATGCACGATCGTCGCTGTCGCTCGTAATGGGTGCAGACATTGTTGACCCAAGCTTTTATTTCGCGATCGCTGGAGGTATCGAGCATCCCGACGATGTACTTGTCTTCCAAATCAACTGCCTTGTTGGCGAGTTTTAAAAAAGTGGGAAGAGCTTCAAGCCGTGAAGGCAGAGAAGGAATTAGCAAATGCGTCAGGACTGCAGTGGATATAGGTTTGCTAAGACTTCGCATAAAACTCTGCTGATGCGTCGGTGGGAGGGCCGGGAATAATTGTTTGTGCAGGAAATCGAGGATCGTGTATATGTTGACAAGTGGGGAAGTATTGTCAGTGGCATTCGGCGGTGAAGGGAATCGGCTAAGGACATGAATCAAAGAGCCGGACGCGTCCTTCACGTTGCTGATCGTGAGTGACGTTGGCTGGTTAAAAGCATACTCGATGTAGTGAGTTAGAATATCTCTCCTTAGGGTTGAAAGATGCGATGCTAGCGACGCAGAGCTAATAGATGAGAGGACAGACGAAAGTGGTAGAGGCCTCGATGCCTGAGGTACTAAAATCTACTTCAGATACGCCCACTGATGGTGTCCCTTCACTCACTGAGCACAGAAGGTTTGATGGTAACTTCAGATGCATTGATCACGACACTCTGGACGTAAGCATTGCTCAACAGCTCCTCTGCACGATTGCTAAATACTCGCAGCCGACTCTAAAAACAAGTGAGCTGAGACAACATGAAATGATGTTACTCACATACCTGTATTTCAGACACTACAGATGCACCCTTCAGTGGTCCGGGGACAGCATGCAGCAAGGAACTCAAAGTATGACCCGCGACTACAGCCTGAGGCAGATCCCCTGTGTCGACGAGGTTTTGCAGCACATCCAGTTGTGTTTTACATTCCGAAAGGTGCGAAAGAGAATCTCTCAGGATATTTGCATTCAAGGATTCTTGGGCAAGTGATTGGTGAGCTTCCAAAGCCTCAAGCAAGACTGGGACTAGACCGGACTGTGTGCATGTCAGTGAGGCATATTGTAGCGCCAAACAGGGCAAACACACGCCTTAGAATCAGAAAGCCCGACATTTAGGGCCTCCACCCGTCCGGAAAGCTCACTCAGCCTGTTTTGGAGAGACTTCGCCGAAGACAACTGTCCTTGGAAGCTGGAAGAGTCTGTGCGTATCCGGTCGTGAATTCTTATCTGCCCTGGATGGTTATTCCACGGAATAGTTATATCAACAATAGTAAAATACCTTGGTCAGTCGAATAGACTCGTCGAGCTCAGTCTTGCATGATGACGCAAGAGACGAATTCAAGGACTGCGATGTTGCAGAGTCGATCTTGGAGAGAATACTTGATGAAACATCAAGCTTCCGCGGGAGATGATCAGGAATGGGAAAGGTCATATTCATACGTCCGACAACGACGACGCCAATATTAATGTCAGGAGATTCCGCTCAGTCAAGCTTGACTTCACTGCTCAGGTAAGTACACGCATTCTACACAATGAGGGCATTCAGATTTACCACGTGATCTGCTGCGTTTTTAGTGAACCCCTGATGGCACATTCCATGAAGAAGCTGCAGCTGCAGCGTGACATCGACCATATAAAAGCTATGTGCATTACAAGTCCATCAACAAACAACTTGACTGAAACACCGGAAATAAATCAACTAAGTTCGTGGTAACATACTCGACCATGAGTTGTTCTGATTCTTTCTGTTCTTCCTGCCACGAAATCCTTTTGGAGGGAAGTCATTTTCCTACCAGTACTATCATACCAGTGTCACTTCGGCGAGTTGGGCATAATTATCATCCTGATTGGGAGACATGGAAGTTATGAAGACCTCGCGGTAGTCAGCCGACAGAACGAGAAAATCAAGACCGAAAAATTTGCCAAGGAGATTCAGAATTTCAAGGTAGGCTGAATGCCAGCATGGCGTTCATCATATACTACTAAAAAATATTATTGCAAATCACTATGGCCATTACCATCAAAATGATGCCAAAGAGCACTACAAGTAGCAAGAGACTAAGATTGGTATGCATACTTCACGTCATTTGTAGAGAGTTCCACAGAATTTTTGAACGCTGCAAGTAGAGCAGATAATTGCATCTTCTCATTCCCGCCAGTTGATAGTCTCAGTCTGATGAGTAAGACATTAGTTCTCGTTCACGAAACTGGCACAGATGAGATATACTCAGTGGTGGATAGGAAGTCGAGTAAATATACTCGAGCCTGCGGCTTAAATTCAATCGTTTCCACATATTCGTAAGTGCCCGAGATCAAATCTTGTAGTGCGAGTCCACGTTCTGTCTTCATCGCCAAGATCACTGTCACAGAAGTTTGGTGAGGCGGTAACAAGAAATCAATTGAGATGGCCCTACTTTGGTACGAAGTGGTGAATTCATCCGAAAGCATAGAATTTACGATGGTTTCAATATCTGAAGGGTGAGGGTTTCCAGTGCAGTTGTAAATTTCGGTCTCTCCGATGGAGGTATACGCTGCATGACACGCTTGTAAGACATTGAGTGCTCGTCGCATATCGCCCTTTGAGAGTTTCAACAGGGCCTTCTTGCCATCTTCCGTCAGATTTACGCTATCAAAGAGCTCAGTGTTTCATCGCTGTGACTTTGAAATGACTCTACACACTTCTCAGCTTCCACGACGTCATTCACGCGCTTCTCGACCTCCTTAATTGGAAGTGGCGAGAAACGGAATCTTGTGCATCGACTCTGGATTGCTGGGGCAATCTTATTCACGTAGTTGCAAATGATGCAAAAGCGCACATTCTTGGTGTACTGTTCAATGACACGACGTAGTGCAGCTTGCGCTTGTTGTGTCATCATGTCGGCTTCATCAAGGACGATGAGCTTGAAGCCTTTCGAAAACAACGTTCGGGTCTCCGCAAACTGCTTGATCTGTTCGCGCACTACATCTATACCTCTGTCGTCGGATGCATTGAGCTACAGGAAGTTAGTATTATAATGGGGACCTGTGAGAAACTTCACCTCAAGTATTTGTTTCTTATATTCTGCTCCATAGATTCGTCTCGCCATCGCAAGAATTGTGGACGTCTTCCCAGTTCCAGGTGGACCATAGAACAGAACGTGTGGCAAGCGATTCTTCTCGATGAATTTTACAACTAAATGAACTCTTCAGTGTGTGCAGTGCTTGAACCACGAAGAACTCAACTTGTCGTTGTAATGTCCTTGTGTGAAACAACATCATCCAGGGTAACCGGTCGATACTTCTCCACCCTGTCAGGCAAGTGAGTAAAGATACTGAGGGTGAAGGTGGAGAACGCAACCAGGGCAAATTCTCGTTCGCGTATGGCTCATTGTTCTCCGCAGCCTTGGCCTTTCCTTTACCCTTACTAGATGAGGGTATGTCAACATCCATCTGGCTGTCATTATCCATGGCGCCTTGCGAGGTAATAAAATCTATGAATTTGAAACAGCTGGCTGCAATAAGCGACTGAACAGACGCGTCAGGACTCGGGCCTCACTAGGCCTCAGGCCTCAGGACGCGTCGCGCGTACCGATTATTAATCAGATAGGCATGTTCTCACGCACAGACCATCAACAAGATGATTAAGGTTTTCTTAATCATCCTGTCCCTTCAAAGTTACAACCACGACTACGACCGCGGCTCTTGCTTTTGTCGACGACTCCACCGCTTGTTCGTTGGATAGACCGAAGCTTCCGGTAAAATGCAGATCTTCGTAAAGACGTACGTACAGTTCAGACGTGATTTCTGTTACTTCATCTGACTTTTCGTTGATATCAGCCTCACGGGCAAAACTATCACTCTCGAAGTTGAGTCTTCGGACACCATCGACAATGTCAAGGCCAAGATCCAGGACAAGGAGGGGTAAGGATTCACTTCATACCCGTAAAATCAATGCTCATCGATGTGTCTTTAGCATTCCCCCCGACCAGCAGCGCCTGATCTTCGCAGGAAAGCAGCTCGAGGATGGCCGTACTCTTAGCGACTACAACATCCAGAAGGAGTCCACTCTTCACTTGGTCCTCCGCCTCCGCGGTGGTGCCAAGAAGCGCAAGAAGAAGACCTACAACGTTTGTACCACCACACATGATTGCTTCAACATTATACGCTTACCATTATACTCTATCATAGACTCCCAAAAAGATCAAGCACAAGCGCAAGAAGGTCAAGATGTCCATCTTGAAATACTACAAGGTGGACTCGGACGGCAAAATCAAACGCCTTCGCCGCGAGTGTCCCAATGCTGAATGTGGTGCTGGTGTCTTCGTAAGTCAACTAGTCTCACCTTTGCGACCGAAGCTGATGGTCCGTCACAGATGGCTTTCCACACAGACCGTCAATACTGTGGCAAGTGTCATATGACCTACACATTCCAGCCCGGTGCGAAGCCTCCCACCTTGTAAAGTAGCTGTCATGTAACGTGAGCCATACATTCGATGAGAATTATATACGTGTATATGCAAAGCGCCTATGTTGCAAGTGAATGAATGGTGACGTTGCTTATTCGTCAGGAATGCAAGTGTACACTAAGTGTAGGATCGGACTAAACTATCCGGGAGCATATTAGTCATGTCTCTTGTCTGGTGAAAATGATCCTGCTAATCACGGGGAGACGCAGAATCACAGTCTGAACAAACAGAACGCCGAGAACAATATCGTGCTCAGATGTATATTAGTCCAGCCAAATAGAAGGAAGACAGTCATTCCGTCTATTATGATCTGCCCTTTTACTGGCGTTGTTGATACTGCAGTACGACATGTTACCCGCTCACTATCAAGAAACAACTCTTGAAGTGCCAGTTTTTTGGCCGGAGCAAACAGACGCCTTCTTATGTAAAGTAACCCCTGCGTATGTGCTCTTTGCGAGTACAATGTATAAAGGAATTCACTCTTCACTTGGTTTTCCTTGCTTGTCTGTTTGCTTTTCATCACCGATTACAGCGAATGATCACAAAATGTCGACGCATTGCAAGTTTCTAGGTATTCATACATTTAAAAGTAATAAATCTTGGAATTCCTGAACATTTACTCATCCCTATCTTCTGGCAACTGCGATCCAAGCCAGCTCAGTACACCACCCAGCATAATCAAGACGACATACGCCGCATTTCCATTGAGAACATTGTATTCCTTTGAAAATGCGAAGAGCGAAGTCGCTAAGGCTGGCCCAAAGGCACGAGACATTGACCCGGCGGTTTGACCAAGTCCATTGATAGCGCCGAGGAGATTCTTAGCAGGGGCGGAGGACGTGATAAACACGAAGACAGTTCCTGTAATTGATTAGGTTAATTCTAATGACAGGAAGGTTTTCATTATAATATGCACCAAATGCCATATCCCATATTGCAATCAGGGTTAGTTGGACAAGCAAGGCAATTGTGATTGTATAATCGACTGCCCCCCTCACATGTACTAGCCACGACATGATCGGAAACAGAAGCATAACCGCTGCGAAACACCATACTGACGTGGTGAATAGACGCTTTGGACCAAGCCAATCGACAGCTGTGGCGAAGAACAGCACCTGGATAGCGACATCCACGATCCCATATAACGCTAGCCACAACCCAATAGCAGCAGGAGCTAAACCAAGACCGCCGAGAGAGGTAGGCGTCGAAAAGAAAAGTGGTAAAAGAGCCCTAAGAGAAATATCCAGGAAGGATAGCATGGAATAGTTTGCAATTGGAATGACAACGGTAGGTGTGAGTAAAAATCGCAAGGGCATATTTGCCACGGATATCTGCGCAAGTGCTTCTTGATCAATGTCGGCACCATTCGAAGTCGACTTAGGTCGCCGTTTGGTTGACAATGTCTGCTAACCATGAATAACGAGTATGCGATGAAGTGATTGGGGCTTACTTCTTCTAAGAAGAATAACATGAAAAATGCCAGGAGAAGCACACCGGCAGCAACTGCGCAAGGCAGAAAGTACGGGTATCTCCCCCAAAACGAACCAGCGAACAATGTGGGCCAGTGATCTTGTGGTTCGGCGAGCGCTCCGCCCATCAAAGGGCTGGCATGTGGATCTGACATTAGCTCTCACCATAGTTAATGATTCTACTTACCCGATAAAGCTTCCGATCCTCCAAACGATCTGAATCAAGATAAATCCCTGGGCCATATTTGTTGAGTCTGTTAATTCGCCCATCACAGTCTTCAAGACTCCAATGTTGCCATTCAGTACACCGCATATGCAACGACTCGAGAAACCATGTCAGCGTTGCGAAAATCTCCTCAAGATGAAGAACATACCTGATGACCAGACTCCAGAAGGTCTTCGAGAGGCCGAAACATAACATCGAAATACAAGATCCTAGCAGTCCAATTGCTAGCACTGGCTTGCGTCCAATGCGATCAGACAACCGACTCCATTTCAGCACTGTCAGTGCTTGCGCGAAGAAAAACAGAGATTCCTGGTAATTGTATGAGAAAAATAATTCTGGCAAGTCAGAACGTCGGCACCTACAATTATTCCAGCATAATATCCTACTGCCGCATCGTCACCTCCAGTAACGCCAAGATCTCTAATGAGCTGACAAGAGAGAGACAAGTATTAAAACGGATGTTGAAGATGTTTCTGTGAAGTCTGTACCTGGTTGATGTACGGGAATATAGACACTGAAGCAATAGGGTCCGCAACATGCAGTATCATAAGTATGCCTATCTGGAATTTTGGAAGGAGCGTTTTAGGCTTCTTCGAAACCTTTGCAGGGACCAGAGGTGTTGTCTCGCTTGCTACATGAGGGGTATTGGTCGAATCCATTCTGGCGAGTCCGAGAGCTGAAAATGCCCTCCAGAGATAAGCTTGCGAGTGAAGAAGGGGATGGAGGCAGACGGCAGAAGGCAGCGAACCGCCTTTATATGGAGTCTGAACAAATGGCAGTACACCCGAGAACAACATCATACTGTATTTATAGCCCCGCTCACTATCCATGGTTAGATGTTGATGAAGAATGAAATATAGAACTCTTGTTAAGCGACATACTATGACTTCTATGACTTGGCTCGGCCCGCCGGGTCGCCTCCAATGTCTCATGGTTGAACGTAGGGCATGTCTGCAGTAGACATGCTAGCTAGGTTGTTGATTAATGGTGCTTGTATCGACGAGTCTGTGAATCTTGAAGGTCACGACTCACGGACAATATTTCCATTTGGTTGGGGATCCTGTTACCGTAATACATGTCCGGATGAAAATTTTAGTCGGTAACGTTCGAGATAAGGGCAGCTCTTATATTCTGTCACGGCAATGGAAGGTCTATGTCGGAGTAAGGTGGGAGCACGAGGGACGCATGATGTGCCACTGTCACGTATAGTTTGGCAGCTGCCTTAGGTAAAGTAGCCCCTATGCAGCACGCGAGCACAGCACCCATATCCTTGTCACAATCAGTCAAGTTAGTCGTCACCATACAAGTACATACAAATCGAGTAATTAATGTAATTCCAACGGGGCGAACCATATCGAAAGTAATAACTTAAGAGAAAAAGAACTCGGATACCGTGCTCATCACGCAGTGCGATCGATCACCACCTAGGATGAGGCTGACCATCCCACCGACCTCGCTGTGGTAAATGTCCCTCATATTCTGGTCCGCTGCGAGTCCTATTCCTTTGCCATCCCGAATCTTGAGGATGGTCCGGTGCATCCCCTCTCCCTCTCCCTCTTCCTCGACCCCGACCCCGTCCACGCGTACCATTCTGCCATCCTCCACGGTCTGGCCCCTCATGATGGGGACCTGGACCATGACGGAACTCTCGATCCCGCTGATCTTGACGATTATATGGCACATTATTGAAGGTCCCACGTGCAGGACCCGTCGGTGGTGGCATGTAATTAGAGTGAATTGGTGATGGGTCTGCCCGTGGTTGGTTCGCAGGAGGAACCCTCCCTGTATCGTACGATTGCGGCGGAAAATTTGGCGTGGTATTGTTGTTCCACAGCTGAGGTGGTGTGGATACTGCGGCTGATACGGTGGGTGCAACGCCTAGCGTTCTCAACACTATTTGGATCTGTTCTGGTGTCAGGGAAGCTACCTCTGCGGCAATGGGCGTGTTAGCGAGCTGTGGATAGGCTTGCTGTAAGGCAGCGGGAAGTGGGGGCGCCTGGACGGTCGTGGGTACAGGTGGAGGTGCGGACCCAGACATGTGTGGTACTGCGGAAGGTCCTGGATGGCCGATAGGATGATGAGTAACAGTAGGTATGTGAGGGAGTGGCGGGGGTGGGATGACATGGGCAGGATTTTGTGGCACAGGTGGTGGTAGCGGCGGCGGGGCGAGTTTTCCTCTCGTTAGCACCCAAATACCAATAACATAATTCGATTTGCGGGTCTTGGGCAGGCATAAATTATCCATAAGCTCAATGAAGTCAGGCAAAGGATGGCTTGCGAGTAAAGGAACCATATACAGCTCCTTGCCGGGATGGTAGTCCTTTGGTTGGCTACCCCACGGGAACACCAAACCATGGCGGCTGAAAAACATTGTCAGGAATCCGGCTTTCAATGCAAGTCAGAAAATAGAAAACATACTTTTTATGGAGAAAGAATTCGCTAAACTTCTGCAACATTGGGTTACCCTCCACTGCAGAAAACGCGCATGCAATGAGCTCCTTCTGCGAATTCATTCGATTCTGAAGAAGGAAATGCGAGGAGTTCTCCGTAGGAACACGGCCATCGATGCGGAGAACATCTGAAGGGAACAGTGTCTTCCACAAGTCCGAATCATGGCCCAAGATCCGTCCTCCGACTTGCCGCGCAACTACAGGTGCTTCTTCGAGAGTCGAAGACTCTAAAGGCATACATATCTGGTGCCGATTAGTTATTGTTAAGAACTGCAATAAATAAATACACTGACCTTGCCCCTCCAAACAAGAGGGAGATTGTTGAAAGTAACTTCAGGATCTTGAGGGAGCTGTTCCGCCTGCGAAGGCTCCGAATCTTGATCCTTTTCAAGGAACATATCGAAGTCTTGATCGTTAGTTTCCATAGCGATAACATCTACCTCCATATGGGGCTCTTTTGAAACGCCAGGGTCTGAGGCGGGCGGAGGGGGCGCTGCTGGTGGGGCCGACCATAAAGCATTGAGATCGAAAGACGGGCGAGCAGGTGTTTCTGGCTTTGGTGTCAGCGGAGTCGCGAGTGTGAGTGTAGCCGTCTGACTAGCAGGAAGGGAGCTATGCGGAGAAGGTTGAGAAGGTGGAGTTGTGGATTCTGTGGTCGTGGCAGGTGTGGTTTCCATGGCTGTGGTAGGTGCAGACTCTGCGGCATTTGCGGGCTCTGGAGCTGTAGTAGATGTGGTGCTTGCAACTAGCTCAGGAGCCGCTAACGCTGCTGTCTCCAACTTCTCTACCTCTGAGTCTTTCGGTCCTGGCTCATCGTCCAGATTAATGAGATCCGCGATATCAAGCTCAGGCTCCGGAAGCATCGATTGGAAATCAGATGCATACATGGAATGCATGGGCGGTCTGTCATCTGACGTAAACTGGATGGCTGAATGCATGGGATGAGGCAAAGGCGGAGGTCCTCCCCAACTCGGTGTATGGGGTACGACTGGCGACTCAGGCGGTGCTGATCCCTGAACAGCCGCACGCTGCTTCTGCTGCTCCTCGGCAGCCTTCAAGCGCGCCTGTCGTTCTCTCTCTCGTCTCTCTTCCTCCTCTTTTTCACGCTCCCTCTCACGCTCGCGCTCGCGCATGACAACATCACCATTCACATCCTCAATATCCTGCAGTCCCTTATGAGTAATTTTTGCTCGGGGAACAGTTGACTTTTGGAGGATTGAATGTTCCAGAGACTCTTTCTCCAGTATTTTGATCGACTGTTTCGTCTCTTCGTTCGCTAAGTCAGTTGAGCTCATGAGGGCAAGCTCCTTTGGTGTGATAGAGGACGAGCTAATGCGCTTGTGAAGGACGATACGATCTGATTTGCTAAGGTTAAAGGAAAGCATACGAAATCTCTCCCTATGAACAGTGGTCAGTACATTATAAAAAGATGAGTAGTAGGGGCTTACTTATACTTCGACCCAACGCTGGGCTTGCCGTGCTTGTCCGGCTCGCTGTATATATCAAATATGCATTGCTCGAGCTCAACCGTAAACACCTTCGCCTCTTCCTCTAAGCGTGTCTTATCTTCATCACTTAAGTCTCCCTCTTTGAGCTCAGGTCTATCGCCAGTCTCTGTCACAGGTGCATGTGGGTACTTCAAAAAAATCGAACAAAACAGTTCATGGAGCTTCCCAAGACAATATTTTCTTGCTACGTCCTCTGCGGGTGTGGCATCGCTGGATTTCCTGCGTTTTGGAACAGGAGGTTGAGTGACGCTTGCCTTTCGCTTGAGATTAGAACCTATGGCGGGAGATGCCTTCCTAGCGGATGATCCTCGAGAAGGGCCAGCAGTGCGGGACGTTTCTCGTGGACCAGTGCTTCCGCGAACGTTGGAGGGCGCGGGTGCATCGGACTCGCTAGAAATGGAGACTCTGCGTGTACGACGCTGACGAATGAAGTACAAAGCGTCAGAAGACAGCGACACTGAAGATGCCATATGGACACACACCTTGGCAGATGATAACGCTTTCCCCTTGAACTTCTCCGGCTCCGCAACGTATTCGTCCTCACTATCTGTATCATCCTCCGTCTCTGATGGGGGAATGGCCGGAGGGGGCGTTGGAGGCCTGGCAGTTTCAGAGGGTCCACTCCTGTCATGCTCGGCATCTTCGAAATGTTCCTCGGGTGCATCAGTTCCTTCCCATTTCACTGGAAACACAAAGAATGGTCAGTACCTCATGTCTTTACAGGAACGTAACATGAAAAGGGTGGAAAAGAAAAGAGTATTGCTATTTTGATTCCTGCGTGCGACGTCACTACAGCACAGATTGTGGCCTCTAGCGCCCTGATTGACCAGCGTGCTCAAGCTACGCCTCACACCAAAACCTCTTCAGACAAAAATTGACTCAAGAGGAATAGTCGCGCGCCTATAACGTAAGGCCAAGAGCGACATTGGACGTGCGATGAAAGTCACAGTATGAAAATCACAGCAGCACGCAATTGACCGCAACAGGGTGTGCAAGCGAGAACAAATAGGCCACTAACGAAAGACGATAGCGAAGTATTTGCAAGGACAAGATTCATATGGATCGATATACATGGCAAGGGAACACGAGAGCCCACAAAGGGCGAACAGAAAAGACCGGTGACACTCACTGACTGTACGTCGACCAGTGGATTCAGTGCAAGTAGGACATACATAAATCTCTGTAAGATCGGAAAGCGATCAGCAATCGATGATGAGACTCGATAAGGACGAACTTACGAAGCTCAGAAGCCTCCTCTTCGCTAAGATTTACACAGCGAAAATGATACCTAGATGTACACACACAGTTGAGTCAAATCGTGTAAGATGGTTTTGACCGCATATACGCACCATTCATCGCAGTCGGAGCAACACACCATAGGTGTTCCATCATCTGGTTTATGACAAAGACAAAATGAAGATTTCCCCTTCTCCTGGCTGTCCTGTGCATGATGGGCAGCCTTTATCATTGTCTTTGCTTTTCTACGGCTCGTCTTGTTCTCCTTTTCCATCTCGCTCATATGATCTTCGCCCTTCATGCTTCTGGCACGCAACCTGGTCGATTTTTGCTGGCCATCCTTGGTTAGTTGCGACTTTCCACTGTTTGTAGCCGAAACTGATTTTGTCCTTGAGCGAGACGACATCGTTTGGGTGATGCCGTTGATGGTGGGTTCAAGAAACAGAACAACTTTGAAACTCCGACATTTGGTTGTGGCGTAAACAATCAACGTCACATACGAGTCACGACTCCTTTGACTTTGGATTTACTGGTTTCTGCAATGATTCTGCATCGCATCTATCATGGTCGCTTGACGATCATGTATGGCCTTGGTGGCCAATGGTGCGTCATGACTCGCAAGTTTGGGTATGAACAGAAGGTCTTCTTCTGTTCGCACCCAAACTTGCTCGTCATCTGCAATGATTCTGCATCGCATCTATCATGGTCGCTTAACGATCATGTATGGCCTTGGTGGCCAATTGTGCGTCATGACTCGCAAGTTTGGGTGCGAACAGAAGAACAGGGATCATGTGTGAAATTTTCTTTGAGACTTCGAGTATGACATTAACAAATGGTCTGTATGGAAAGGCGCTGCGAGCGTTAACATTATATGATTCTCCTTTGTCGCGCTCTCATGGATTCCCGTGATCTCCGTCATCGCCGACTTGACTGCATGGGTGTGGGAAACATTGGTTGAAGATGCCGTCGAAACACGTGAAATTCCCGAAGCGACTTTTTCATCACCTCTCACTATCTTTGCAAGAGTTTCCTAATGGAACGAGCACTGGTCCGATGCTAGGTCAGTCGCGGCACCAGAGATACAGACACCTTTTTTTGGCCAGTTCCGCTTTCAGCAGTGCCAATCCGATTGATGACTGGCAGCGAATAGTATCCATTAGCGGCGACCCTGTTCAAACCTCCTTTTTGGTGGCGTCAGCCAATGGCGGCCGCCGGTGCGGTATCAAGTATCGCCGCATGTCTGATACTAATGATTGCCTTACCTTTAGTGTACGAGGTGCGTCATCCGTGCGTCACGGTTATTTGTTTTCTGACATGAATAATGGACGGTGGACGGTATTTGCCCGTTTCAGCGACATTCCAAGTCACACAGTCTGTATGAAGCGAATCAATTACCCAAGGGATTGGAAGACTGCTACTACTAGTACAAATGGACGTGGGCATGGTGGATGTCTGTTTTAGCCACGAGTTGACACGTTTGACACGGGCTGGGGTGAGTTTAGACCAATGCCAGCCAAGTTGGAGACGGTCGTTATATGCAACTACGTGAACTACGTACATTTCTTGTTCCTTTTTTTCCAACATTCATCATGATGATATCTCTTGACTTGATGAGTTCGTTTCATTCACGACTTTCTATCATTGAAGTAAATCTTCCCGTTTCACTTAGCGCCTGTGTGCTTCTTTTGCTGATATTAGTAGCTCTCGGCTGGATCTATTACTGGCCACAGTGTGGTACTTTCTGTTTGATTCTCGGAGGAAATATCGTTCTTTGTCCTCACTTGCGGTCATAATCACTGCCATTGCTGGAGTCTTGAACCAGGCTTTTGTGTCGACTCATACCAGCAGCGGTTGTTGGGCTCTGGCTACAGTGTCACGACTGGCACTGCATTGCATCGTCTTGGTGGGTCTTCCTAAATGATCTTTAACTTGTTTCTCAGCCCCTTCATGAAGTGGAGTGTCTGACGTACTTTGCTGTGTCCTGACTGCCATGTTTGACAGGAATTCCGGGCCACACGCTGACGAGTAGTACTAGTACACTTTGGAACTCTATCTTTGCACGTTGTACGCCCTCCCTTCTAAGCGCACCGTGCGGTCATACTGGTGTTAGTCATATCAACCTTTCGGCATTACATGCGGCTCACACATGGTAGCAATCGCCCTCTCGAGCGCTCCAAAGACGCAGTTGTCAAACCCTTTCCATATGGTATCTCTCCAGCTTGGTAATGGGCGCAACCCGCCCCCGTCGTCCCGTACTCCCGAGCCCTCGTCGTCGTCATCATCGTATGCCTCTGCTCAAGAGATCCCTGAGGCCATGCCCATGACTTTCAAGCGACTCCGATCATCATTGGAGCAGAGTTTGAAGACCGCGACACGCTCCAGAGCAAAAGCTCCGCCACCAATTGATGACTTTGCAACAGGCACCGCAAAAGGTAAAGGGAAGGAAAAAGCACCTGAAGATCAGCCCAAAGGGCAGGACAAGGACAAGAACACGTTTGGCATACTGAGGCGGTTGGAGTCAAGGGTAGGACTGCGCAGAACTACACGGGAGTCGACCGCCACGCCGACGATCCCCCTTGACGCAAGTCACACTAACGCATCCGCTAACGCGACAGGAGCACATGGCAATAACGCTATGACCATTACCAAGTCACGCCAGGCTGGATTCACGAGTTTTGCTACCCCGTCCCTTCGCCAGGCATCCATGTCTTCGCCTGCTCTCCATCTCTCGTCCCAAGAGATGTTGTCGCCTTCGTCCCAATCTGCAGCTATGAAACCATCAACTAGTGCGCTTGTCATGCCTGCACGTGACCGCAGCCGGCGTGCCAGTATTCAGCCCAGATCCAAGGAAATTAGCGGTCCTCAGCCGCTAGCATCGCGTCATGAGTACCGCGGTGGCACCGCAACGCCTGACCACTCTGGTGCGGCCTCTCCACGGGCAAATAATTCTCGACCATCTCCACCATCCTCTACGCCAAGGGGACCTTCGCCAAGGCGAAGTCATATTTTGCCAAGTCCGCCTGCCACGCCAACGCCTCAATCTGGCTCTCGAGGGCAGTTGGGCAACCTGTCCCGAAGGTCCGTGACTGCAAGCGCAACTCACCTTCCCCTTCGCAGCAGTCAGTCACCATCTCCCACTCCTAGGCGTACTGTGAGCCCCACACGCGCAAGGACGCCTTCCAAATCATCTGCGACTCTTGCCTCCTATCAGGAGCCAACTTCTGCTTCAGCATCTCAGCATTCTTTAAACTCGTCCAGTCAAGTAACGACCCCAACTCCAGCCCGTAGGCCTTCTGTGGATGCACCACGGAGGCCCTCCGTTGATGCCCCACAGAGACCCTCCGTTGATGCCCCACAAAGACCCTCCTTTGATACTCCCCGAAGACCATCCGCAGACATACCGCGAAAGGCTGGTGAAATCCATCAAAGAGCCGCCATTGAAACGCAGCGGCGACTCGCGACCTCCCCCGTGCCTCGCGCACCTTCTCCTCAATCCACCGTGCGTCCACGTGCTATATCACCTCACCGCACGCCTGCATACACCCAGAATCGACAATTCAATCTATCCACTGCTTCACTTATCTCTCCATCCACTCCCGAGCAGCGTGAAGTTATCCGCGCTGCAACTTCCCTTCTGTGCAAAGAGTTACGGAAGGCGCCGCCGCATCTTGCGCGCATTGATGCGCAGAAGGAGTGGGCGGAGGTAGAGGTACGCTTACAGCCCTTAGTTAGGCTTGAGCGGGTTTGGGTGAAGAGTGGCGCTGCCGGCACAAGTTATAGCCAGGTTGCCGGTAATGGCTCCGCTGGGGAGGAAAGAGAGAGAAAGCTTTTTTGCGAGGCTCTTCGCGATGGTGTTATTCTTTGCCAGTAAGTCTTTGAATAGTTACTCCGATAGGTATGGCTTTGAATGTTGCGCCCCCCAGATTGATGAACAAGCACAGCCCTGGAACCATAACTCGCATCGACCACCGCGAGGATGGTTTCAAGCACACCAGCAACATCACCAGGTTCATCGCTGCATTCTCGCAACACGGTGTCCCTTCAGACGACATCTTCTACCGTGACGATCTCATCCAGGCGACACCAGAAACCCTTTGCCGTGTGGCACGTACCATTATCTCACTGATCAAGCTCTTTGAAAACCCCCCAGTAGACCGTGGCAAGATCATCGCCGGCCAAGGCAGGAAAGGTGTCGTCATGGCTTCAAAGAACGGCCCATACCCTCCGGTATCTCCTTCTCGCGCCGCTTCTTCGACACCAAATCTGTTACCACGATCGGTTTCTCCAACTTCTCCTTCCGGTTTAACTCGCAGAAGGCGGAGCCCCCCTGAGCGGCCTGATAGTCCCCAATCTACTGGAACGGCGAAGGGAGTCACCACCGCCAATAGAAGCACGACGCAGATTAATGGTGATCGTGAAATCGATGAGGTCCCCCCTATCAAAGGTCCATCACCAACTCCTAGATCCCCATTTCGTGCACAATCCAAAGCTGAATTTATAGATGACAGTGTTAGCCCTCTTTCCGCTCTTCAACCACTTGACATTCCCTTCCCTCAAGATTCGACATCACAGGTGTCCAGTCCGTCGACGACTGACTATGCTGCTGAATATCCCCCAAGACAGTCAAGAACGTCGAGCAATCTCACAGAGAACACTGCCTACTCCAGTATCTTTGACCTCAGACGGGCGAGCAGCAGCAATCAGAACAAGTTTGGGACCATCAGGACTGTTACAACTGAGGCAACCTCTTGCTCTGAGGTCCCCTCATTCACTCGGACAGAGGCAAGCTCGATAGCAGCCTCCATGGCAGAAGAAATGGGCAGGAGGCGGAGTGGAGAGCCTGCATCTCGGCTGAGGGAGCGACGTCCGAGCGAGCCAGGCATACCTGATCTTGTCAGCCTTGCAGAGGAAGAAGAGAATAGTGCCTGTGGGTCGAGTTCAAAAGACCATCAGCATGAGAGTTCGCGACCAAGGGAACCCGAGCAGTCGCGAGAAACAGAAGCACAGGTTCGTGTGCGGCTGGGCAAGGGCAAATGGCCCGACGATTTTCTAGACGCTTTCAAGGTACAAACTCCAACTCCTTCGCGACCGATTCCGATTGCAGCGTCGTCGAACCACAATCGTGTGGATACTCCCATTAGTTCCAGCCCACTGTCAGTGTCCCCGGCCAGAAAGTTTTCTTTCGCAGGGTCATCACGACACAATGATAGTACGGAGTCCATACCCCGACGACCGACTCATCGCACAAGACATAGCGCAGATGTACCACCTATCCTAATGCCTAGGGATTCAGTACTCCGTTTGGATGGCAGTCCAGAAGGTTCTCCAGGAGGGTCCAAGGTTATCTTGCGACGTCAGAGCACTCGGAATGGTACTCGCAGAAATGAAGTCCACTATCCTCGGGACAGTCTCGACGAACCTGAAACTGAGAAAAATGACAATCCTCATATCGTCCCCTTCCCGCGTGCCGTGTCAGGGGAACTTGCTGTTCGTGCTACCCCGTCTCCCGATCCTCCTAGCAAGGGCGATGGTGCAAGTAACCAAGATACTCCCCGTGTGCGTGGTCGCTTCCAGAGCGACGTTGAAGACCGAGCTCGAAGAGGCAGTCGTCCGACTTCATACGATGAGTTGGGTAGACCCCGGAGGTCTCGATACGAAAGCATGGTCAATTTAGGGGTGGCGTCTGCGAATGCAAGTGCAAGCGATTTGATGTCAAGGGACTCTGGGGACGGAAGCGCTGTACGGCAGACTGTTATAGTCAAGGAAGAAGGGAAGCCTGCGACTCACTTCGTGAGTTCTCTTATTTTGTGCAGGTTAACGCTGTTTTTGACTTTACCTTTATAAGCAACTCGGGAATTGCATCGGCCGCGGACAATTCGGAACAGTTTATCGGGCTCTGAATCTGACAACTGGACAGATGGTGGCGGTGAAACGCATCCGATTAGAAGGCTTGAAGGAGGATGAAGTAGCCCAACTCATGAAGGAGGTAGACCTAATGAAACGACTCTCACACCCAAGCATTGTCAAGTATGAAGGGATGTCTCGAGATGAGCAATACCTCAACATTGTTCTCGAGTGAGTACATCCTATCATATCGAACTTTTCCGTGACACGCTTGATGTAGGTATGCTGAGAGCGGCTCTTTGGGCCAGATGCTGAAAGCATTTGGCAAATTGAACGAGCATCTGGTAGTGAGCTACGTCGTCAAGATTTTGGAGGGCTTGCATTATCTGCATCGCTGCCATGTCGTCCACTGTGATTTGAAAGCAGCAAACATCCTCACTACAAAAACGGGGAATATCAAGCTTTCAGATTTCGGTGTTTCCCTGAACCTGAAGGCTATAGAACGAGAGAAAGATGTTGCTGGGACACCGAACTGGATGGCCCCAGAGGTCATCGAGCTCAAGGGAGCTTCAACAAAGTCTGACATTTGGTCGTTGGGATGCACTGTTGTTGAGCTTCTGACTGGACGTCCCCCATACGGGGATATCACCAACACCATGACAGGTAGGATCATGCTCATTCCTCTGGGTTTGTACCTGATACAGGAATATAGTGATGTTCCGTATTGTGGAGGACGAGATGCCAATTCCAGAGGAATGTTCGGAACCTTTGAAGGACTTTCTTCAACAGTGTTTCCAGAAAGAACCCTCGATGAGACCTAATGCTGAGTTGTTGTGCGAACACCCCTGGTTGAAGAAAAATTGGGATGCCCTTAAGGTTCGTGGGGTTCTGATATCATGCAAGGTCGTTCCAACCATATCCATTTAGGAACTTCGTCCCCAGGACAGCATACCCTTTCTTCGGCGTGTTAGCGCTGATATTCAAAAAACCGACTTCGCATACCTTGCGTCTATGGATGCACTCAGGATTGATTCGCCCATCTCGGTCCCTCCAGTTGAAGAGGAGCCATCGATGTCTCCGAAAGGCAGATTATCCAGTGGACCTACATCGCCAATCTCCCTTTCTGATGACACTCCGTTCGCACCCAAGGATCACTCCTTTATCAAGACCACTTTTGGGAAACGTGGGTAGCATGAATCTATTGTCCCTTGCCTCGCTGATCACCTTCGTAGCCATGGTCTGCAGAGTGTGCATGGAAAGTATCAAGAGGAGTGCCGTCATTTGCGACAGGTGTAATCTCATCACTCATTCAAAATGTGCTCCTGAAGCTCCTCCTACCTGTGACTTTCGCTCCCAACTGTTGATGTACGCCGAGCAAGGAAGCCCTGCCGGTATCTCACTCGATGGATTGAATGGATTTCCTCCTCGTTCATCGACAAATGTTCCTTCTGAAGTTTCATTCGCTACACCCTCTCCACGTCAAAGCATGGACGTGGTGTCCTCATCACCAGGACGATCGCCGTCACCTACTCCCACTGCCTACAAGTTCATGAATGCTTTCAAACGCTCTCGTTCTTCCTTATCAACCGACAATAGACTCTCAAATTCCGTATCCCCATCACCAATTTCCCAGCCACTGTCTCATGAGGAAGTTACCCCCAAGCGAAAAATCCCTAAACCCCAACCGAATATTAGCTCCAAAGAGCGACCTCAGTCATTGTCAAGCAATAGTACAGCCCCTAATGCTGCTAGTATGAGGACTGCTGACAGTCAGTCCAGCCGACAAGAACCTGGTCGTAGATCCTACCTTAGAATGGTTGAGCCTGATCCGGATGATATTCCCCCGCCAGTTCCCGAAAAGAACCCCATGTCCACCCACGCCATGACTGCCACTATCAATGACCATATGCAAACCTCATCACGTCGCATTCCAGGCACACTGCCCAACGAAACCGAGCGTCAAAAGAAACGAGCTGAGAAGTCATCAGGATGCAATATTCAATGAACACTGTTTCTCGTATATGGTCGACTTCACCTGCCCCATTTTCCCGGACACAGCATCAGATACCATACACACAATTTTTATTCACTTGTTGCAGATCATTACCATAGTTCAGTCAGGCATATGTATACTCTATTTTTGCACCTAGGTCATAGGTGCGATATTCAGTCACCAAAGACCTCTTAAGTTGACGTCTTGTGCAGTGTGCTATCAAAGTTTCCACTTCGCATGGTTCATGACGTCTTTGTAACTGACTTACTGAAAGTGGACGCAGGAATGGCATTTACTGTCATGTAAAGCGTGCTTCAATAGCGCTAAGGGGTTGGTACCTGCAGCCACATAGTGGCGTCCACAGAGTATGACGATCGCACGACGCAACGGATTGGCGGAGCAGGCTTACCGTGTGTGAGCGAGCGAGTTCCGGTCAGACAGGGGTTGCGCATCAAATGATTCAAATCTACAGATCTCGATCACTTCATACCCAGTCCGTCCGTAACTTTTAACCAGTTCATATAAAAACCTTTCATGACGCACCACATCATTCGCCATCATCTTGACTTACCGCCATGCGCATCTTTGTGCTGGGCTATGCAATTGCATTATTTCTCTCTCTTTCGAGTAGCGTTGCGGCATTGACGAATGCACAGCGACTAGCTCGTGGATTGCCGATTTTACCACAACCCAAGTTTGGTCGCGCTCAGCCAGGTTATGCATGGACGCCAACTGCTGGTACTTCTAAACCTGTTCTTCACTTGCACAAACTGATGTGTTGGTGCAGGAGAGAAACGAGCGGCTTCTCCGCTCCCCGCTCCGCCTACTAGTAATAAGTGAGCCGATTGTAAGCTTCTCAGAAGGTCGTTTGATGTTTTTTCAGGTTCACTGCCAGTGGCCGGATCCTAGTTGTGAGCCATGCTGGCGAGGCATTAGGACACTTGCACAATTTGGCCTCAGGAATGTAAGACCCCTCTGACTTCAGCAATATTCCTGTAACGAATTGGCCGAACCTAGAAATGGCGTAAACTTTGGTGCGCCAAGCTCGGACCTACATGTGACTTTTACCACGTCCGGTTCTGGAGAAGGGAATTTACTAGCCACCGTATGATTTTCTACACGGTTCATTTATCCACAAAGTTTACCAAACTTTTACCAGAACGCCGCATTTCCAGCACCATTTTATTTGGGGACAACCAGCAACGCCACTCTCGCCCCTGGCTCCCCAACGTTGGTACCGTGCATAAAATATTTGGGTGTTATTGACATTCTTCTTCGACAGAACCGTCGGCTTTGGCAACGTGATCAAAAGTAAGCGGAATCATTGCGGGTTAAATGACAGCATGATACATCTTCCATAGCATCTGTGCATTCTCCGCCCGTCCTCGCGGCTAACGAAGAGTCGCACGAGTCGGCCATCTGGACAATCGATACAACGACTATGCAGTTGAAGGGTGTGCTGCTATCTCCATGTTTTTGTCTTTACCAGTATTCACGTGTCTCTTAAGCGCACTATGTAAACCCGGATGGCAGCACAGCAAACACGATTATCGCTTATAATAACCATGCCGACTCGATAATTTTTATCGGTGACATCGACGCCTATAATGCGGCCCATCCAAATGACCTAGTCTCACCTGTTGTCAGTGGAACAACTATCTATCTAAACTCACTGACTCACTTGTTTACAGACGTTTTACCTTGACGTTTAGATTGTTTATTAGGACAACTGTTCCAAAATATCACCAGTCTTCAGTCTCATAGGACTTCCAGGCCTGTGTCTTACCTATATCGTTAGCCGAAAAGCTTTTGTCTGAATTCACTTATTTATTGTACAGACATTTTGTCTTGTTTGGTTGTTTACTAGCGAACAAGTGTGTCAGAAATATTACCGCTCTTCAGTCTCTTGCAGGCGTTCGTGATCTTCGAACCATTGCTACACTTGTTCTTGGATATTTACCGCACCGTGTGGTCCGGACCAGTTCTGACCTCAACTTGTTCTGGAACAACGATGCACCTGACAATCGACATAAAAAGGTAGTATTTGCATCAGAATAAATAGTCATATATTACAACGCAAAGTGGTTAGTCTAGACCAAGATGAATAATCATTCTGGGAATGCAAGAGCGCGGACTTGTTCGATCCAAGGCGCTGCAGCGTCGGGATACTTTGCGTCGCGCAACGGATTAGCAACAGTCGACATATATGTTTAGCTAGCTCACCTCCCAGACCATGACACCAGCATCTATAAATACTCGTTAGCCCTCGGCTAGACAAGCAAGCAGAATATTGAACGTACCCCATCCTTGTTGAGCGGCATCTTCGACACACTGGGCAAGTAGGGTGGTAGTCATGTAGCCATTGTTCGCGTCCGCCGTTGTGGCTGGCTTGCCTATCACCACCTTGTCTAAAGGTACCCCTGCTGCCGCAATCTGGAAGAGTGCAGAGTTCGGGAATGTCGAGGATGATGCCGTAAGGAGGCCAGAACACGTCGTGTATTCAGTCGTCCCCTCTATTATAGTTCATCAATAATAAGCACCAGGAATAGGAATGCATCACTCACGGTTGTAGAACTGCATGAAGCCGACACAGGCGTATTGGTATCGTAAAGTATTCTTCATAAAAAATAATAATACTTGCCTGAACATTATACTGCGAGGTAGTCGATGAGGTCATGTCGACTCTACGTGATGTTGCAACTCACCCAATCAATCAACGATCCAACGTTGTTGTTAACCGTCAAATAAGCACCGGTAGTGTAGATGGGGGAGAACCTGTACGCAGGGGGGTTAAACCAGCTAAGTCGCATAAATACGATTAATTCAATTACCATGGAGCAACAGCTAGATAAATGTCGAGGAGCTGCTCAGGCGAAAGTCGCTGAATTTCAAGATGGACTCACGTGCATGGGTCAAAATGTATTGGCCTGTGGCCTGCAGTCAGTACGGTTTCGCCAATCATAATGCGACTAGTCAAAATACCTTGCGGAAGCTGTGCACGAAGGGCTGTGGTGAAAGTGGTCAACCAGCTTTCTGCGGATCCATTTTCGGCATTGATGGCATTAAAATCCTTCACAAATGCGGAATTCAGACATGTACTGATACTTGTTGAGAGAACCACTCACTTCATAGTCAATATCGACACCATCAAGGTCGTATTCCAATACAAAGGCCGCAAGATCATTAGCCACTGTGGTAGGGTCATATCCTCCGCTCGTAGGAGCATCCGTCGAGCCAAAAGCAGATACAATGAGAGAAATCCCAGCATCATGGTATGATTGAATGACAGATGCTCGAGTGGCATTGTCAATCAGTACCCACTCTTCAGCTTGATCAGCTGGGCCGGAGATAAGCCAAAACGAGAGGGCACTGAAGAGGATTATCAAACAATGAAACACTTATATTAGTCTCCAAGGCTCACAAGACGTTGTACCCCTGAAAAAAAGATAAATATGTGTTCAATAAATCATTGGCGAGGGCTTACTGTAATATCACTGACGGCTGGAGGGCCGTTCTCACCGGAAACCCACTCGTCGCTGTAAATGACAAAGTGAGGGGCTGCAGGTGTCGAGCGAACAGAAAGGGTCTGGTCCACAGGCATGGACAATACGCCCCCAATGGCAGCGAAGACACCGATGAGGGTTGAGAGCGTGAAGGACACCATGATTAGCAGCGGGAGATGAGGTGAGTTGGTAGTAGAATCGACTACAACCAAGCATTTATACCGACACGAAACCGTTTATCCAGAATATGTCCTTATCTCATGGCATTCTCCATAGGAAACGTGAGCTCAGCTGCACATGCACCAAGAGGCTTGGTCCCACCGATAGAGACCGAGAGCTCTGGTAGCAGCATGAAACTAGAGTATTGACTGAATTCTCGCATGACATGCTAGACGATATGACGATAAAGTTAGGCATCCATCGGGGGCGGCACATGACAAGACTCGAAATGAATACCAGTAGTGTGACTCCCCAAAGTTTCTGATACCAAGGCAGGCTACAGAGCTGCAGGACCTCCTTATTTGGGATTCCGCGGGTTGATGTCGGCAAAAGTACCAGAAGAGTGAGCATGCGGATTCAAGACCACCAGTAAGAGTATGGGATACGCGTCAGAAATGATTTGAAAGTCGCCACATGCGCTCAAGAGGCTTCCATATGACTGAGCAAGAAAAACAAGAAAGCGCACAAATTTGGTTTGCAAAATTGAATGCCCGTATATGACGAATGCCACAGGTCGATAAAATTGGAAGACCACGTCGGGGTGAATTGTGCGATATACTGGGACCGCTTGAAGAAGGATTGTGACGAATCATCTTTGGGGGGGAAATGACGTCCTTGGCCGCCATCTATGAAGTCAGTGTTCGCATTATGGGATAACGCAAGTAACGTCATAGACCGCCTCTACTTTTTGGGACCTTAGACATCCCCAGGATTTGCCACCATAGCGATCAGTCGTGTTTTGCAAAAGTAACTTGATGCTCCACGTGTGTACTGTAGTAGGAGCGCGTACTTACAGAAATGATATAACTTTCTTAGTCAACGACATCGTTCGGCCGTGTCTTGAGAATGAGATAGGTCTCAGGAGATCCTCTGCACATAGAAGGAAAACTGGCGTGAAGAAGCGACAAGTGTCAGCAGCAAGACATTCGTCGAATAGCTGTCGCGTGTGAGCATGCCCGCTAAAAGGGGTCCTCGGACATTCTGCGAGATTTTGGAACAGTTAAAATGGCAACAAAGTGAACTTATAAGTGCATGACACGGGCGAAACGGTGAAATTTAACGAGCACTGGGCGGGAACCATCTCAATTCTGTCTGAGCGGTACGTGAGACTGGGAAAAAAGAAAGTGTACGCTAGGTGTACAAGCCAATCCGCTGTACCCATTGTGTTGCACATGGGCATCGGTCGTCCGCATTTAGCTGAATTGGACGCATGCGTCGGTGTGACGCATCAGCAACTGTACAACACGGGCAAAATAAATTCACTCACCGCACCTCTTGACTCGCACGCAGCTGACCTCGGCTGGCCAGGTATGCAGCACCTGTGTCTGCCCAAACTTGATAATCTGTGATTTTGCAATCGTCGTCAAAGTCCAGCACATATGTAAATATCTCGTCCCAGCTCTGCGCTGTGCTCAGCCACGTGAATCTTGCTCGGCCCTTGACTGAAACTTTCTGGACTTCTGGATCGACGATGTACTCTGAAAACTCCATCCTCTCAAAGCTCAGAGTCGAGATTATGGTTTTGAAGTAATCCCGCACTCCGTCACGTCCAACGAAGGGACGTCCCAGAAATGGTGCAAGAATGGGTAAACCATGTTCATATGCGGTGCATTGGTGTGTTGTAGAGAAGTGTGTCATGAGAGTTTCTGGGTCTTTCTTGGATGCAAAATCAGTGCATAAAGATTTGGCAGCGTGAAGCAAGTTATCTCTGGTCGTGCGCATCGTATTACTGTGTAGATGGTGGTTGTAGTGTGAGCTGAGCCTGTAGGCAGGCGGCCCGTTGTAAATGTTGTGCTTTCATTTGGCTTTTCATTCAACCCCGCTTTTGTACCGTGACGGACACGAAGCACAGGCTCTGGCTTCCTTACTTTATTTCATCCACTGCAGCTGGGCTCTCAGTTAACATTATGCCAGGCGACCCGTTAATACCAGTGCCAGAGGAAAATTCGAAACGCTTTGAGAGCAAACCTGGCACACACTCGTGAGCAGACCCACATCCTTGCTAAGTTGTACTGTATGGTCAGGGGTGGCTGATGGAAATGCCAGGGACTGTACACAAGATGCTTACAGTCGCAACTTCGAGGAAGTTGTAGAGAGTACATCAAAGCGGGCGCTACAGTATGAAAGCCAGATGCAGGAACTCAGCGTCAGTTTGTCTATTCCTGCTCACTGTGCCATTAACACTTCTATCACTAGATCAAGCTCGCAGAAAACTTGAGTAATTTTCGAGCTATGGACAGCTTGGTGCAGGAGTCCCTCGATGGACTGAAGGCGAGTATTTACCTGATTTTAATTATGCATATGAAGAAGATAACCTGGATCACGGAATAGAGAAATATACAGCGCGCCAACCTTGCCCTCAACGAACACATACCACACATACACGAGGAACTTCATAGCTCTCTTGCATCCTTGAAAAAACTGTCAGATAACCTTCCGGAAACTCGAACACGCGTGGCTGATATCCGACAAATATACGATTCTGGTCGAAATACAGTAGGAGACCTCAGCAGCCTCCAGTAGAATTTTCACTTACCAGGAAGGCTAGGCCAAGCACCTCGTTACAGACCTCGAATGGCTGAATACTGAATGGCACGAGCGTTGGCGAATTACCATCTTCACGAATCGCTCTCCAGTTTCGTGGTGGTGGAAGGCCATAATGCGTGTTCTGTTTGCTGTCACTTTCATCACATTCGCATGGATTATTTGGGTAGCCATCGCGGGTGTCTATGGAGCTCATAGGCATCGACTTGTCTGGGGGGAGAGACTGATGTCATAGATCGGTCACTTCTTCTGCTCCTCACTACTTGTAGTACTCTACCTCTTCACCCGTCTCCTTTGGTGACTTTTGCAGATTGTGTACTTACTCGGACGAATAAAGATGATGCAAAGCATATATATTTAGTGGGCGGTCTCTGACTACGAGTCCATAGGTCTCCTGACCCAGAAGAGATAGTTACACTGTGCAGCACCCCAAGGCGTAGAAGAGCGGGGCATCAACTTCCATTCTCCACTCCATGGAACATAAACTATTCCTCGTACTTCCGCTTCCAATCGTGTTGGTAAACCATGCGCATACGTGCGTGTTATCCACTGTCTTGGAGACACACCAGAACCGATATCACCCGAGCCAGTTGGAGTGCTGTGGGAAGAAGGCGAGGACCGATAACTTTGGAAGAATGATATAAGCTCAGAAGGGTCGATGAACTTTGAGTATGTGTGGGTTCCCACAGCTACTTCGCGGAGGATGTGTTCGGCGGCCAAAATTGTGAGGAAATAGGAGAGTGGTGTCCGGGCAATCGTGGAGAGGAAAAGATGGCCTCCAGGCTGATGTCAAGTAGAAGTTATGCATGGTTGACAATAGTTTCCGAAATGAGACTTACTTTCACCAACTGGGCACAAGCAGAGAGGAAAGCCAAAGGATTATCTACGTGTTCAATGACCTCCATGGAACATACTACGTCGAATCGCTTTGGCTCTTTGACGAGTTGCTCCGCACAAGCATGTCGGTACTCCAACGAATTGCCTGATGAGGACAGCTGAGGATCAACACTGGCGTGTGTCAAGGCTATCCCAATGTTGGATTCCGAGGCGTCTATGCCAAGAGTTCGAGCTCCCAGCCTAGCAAGACTCTGTAATAGAAGGTTAGATATGTCGCATTGAGTGATGAGACTAAGGCGAACCTCTGATAGTAAACCACCTCCACAACCCACATCCAACACATCCATACCCATCAGGACTTGCCGCCTTGACGCCATCTCTCTCCTTGCATCCTCTCCTTGGTCCTCGAATATACTCTCAAGGAGTTTTTCCCGGATGTAGCGCACCCTTACAGGGTTCATTCGATGCAGCATTGCCAACTCCCCGCGTTCATCCCACCACGATGAAGAAAGCCGGGAAAAGTGGGCAATCTCACTTGCATTGACGGTCGATGATGTCGCTGTCGCCGACTGGAAGTATCGAATATTTTTGAAAAAGCGGGATAAACGCGCTGTCTGACGGACGGCAGCGAAGGAAAACATATTGGAAAAGTCTAATACATCCGAAGCACGCAAATAGACCGGCGGTGGCGCGTCTGTAGTCTAGGGGGGGCAGTCTGCCGGCAGAACGGCAGTTGGCAGAAGGCGGCAAAGTGGTTTTGAGCATTTCTGAGCATCGTAGAGTAGATACATTGTGCGGCAAATAGTATTCTAAGCTAATACATAGATGCCACACTCTTTGATGTCAACAAAGCACTGGTGTTCCAGCCTGGCACTAAGTTTTCTGACCCCCGACTCACTACATCAATTTCTTCAACAAATCCAGTCGGCGTAATACCTTTGTTCACCTTTTCAAGCTCATCCCAATCGATAACGCTATCCCCCAAAACATAAGGCTCGTCCCCTGTAAAAAGATTGCTATAGTCAAGCCTGTCCTGTTCCCCATTACCTTCCCTCATCTCACGCTCAAATCTGCCAAATTCACTACCTAGTTCCTCCTCCGTGATTGACTCCGGACCAGCAAGGAATTCATCGTCGGCACGAGACTCGTCAGTTGCGCCAAGGGGGGGCACCCATGCAAAAGACCTCTGGAGTTCATCTGTTAGAGTTGCACTGAGTTCACGATCGGGCTAAGTGTGCGAAGCTTGCTGAGGGATTCGAAAGTATAAACGGACAAGTTGCAGCGCTTCAAGCTTGATAGACTGCACCCCTCCAAGACCTGAGAAATAACGTTCGACATCGGCAGCATGAGACTCAAATGAGTGAATGATGATTGCGAGTCCCTTCAATGGACAACGTGTGGCACTGACAGGGAAAGTTTCCCACCAATCGAGTGCATCAGGCTATGAATATTGGATTTTTTCGACTGGAATAAAGTGGTCGGTGATGATTTTTTGCTTGGGGCGGCCTTTGGGCTTTTGGGACATGTTTACAATGGCTATCGTTGACTATCGTTGAACAGATCCAAGGCTTAGAGATATGGTCAAAATTTGATCTACATAAGACTCACTGTCCGGCAATTGCCACCGGCAGAAATCCGGCATTCTGCCAACAACATTTCGCGGCGTCTGCCATTACGGCAGTACAATTATATGATACTTGATGTATCATGTCACCAGCGCGGCCTGAGCGCACTGCGCTGTCCAATGCCAGTGCGATGCTAGCTAGTCAGGGCGGAGATAAGAGCAGCCAAGAGCACATTGTGCCATACTATTTTGGTGACAACCTCCTGTGGTTGCTGACAGCTGTATGGGCGGTCACCGCGAAATGCCGTAGCCACCAACCCATAAGGCCAAGTGTTTTGCTGATGGCGGCCTGCCAGTGGTATACCCACTTTCAAGCTTACCCAGTGTCACAGACACTCATGACTATAGTCTCGAATAATCCTAGTTGGTGGCCAACAATCGATTCGCACCGTTCCTATAGTTATTTTATAGGTTCGTGGGGAGCAACTTTGACGAGTCCAAGTTGATCTCACCGTCACTCTGTACATGATGTCGTGCCAATAGTGGCAGCCTCTATGATGGTAATATATGACTGGGGTGAGTAACACTAGTGCTTCTCCAGGAAATTATCGATGCCCTATGATATTCTCTAGCTTTGACATTTGGAAAAGAGGTACGTTAATGCACTTCATGAGCAGTCATTTCATCAGGAATGTATTCACAGGTCGAACTAATCTGGGTGAGCACTGAGCACAGTCCCATACTTATCGGAAGAACGACAGAACTAAGATAGTTTGGTGCAGAGGCAACGCTGGTCCCTTATGACTCTTCTATATCTCAGCGTACTTAGCCTATATAATACTCTCGATTGATATACCTTGCTGACCTCATTATAGGTGCGCTACATAGGAATACTATACTCTGTGTAAGTACGTTTGCAAAGTTGGCAGGGTAGTACTGTACTAATGAGCCATCCGTCCCAACTCAGCATCATAATGCTGGGTACGTGCCAGTGATTCACGTGTGCTGCATTCGTATATTCTGACCGGCGCCATGCAGGATTTCTTCCAGCACTCTCGCTGACAGACATGGTGAGTAGGATTCCCCGTGCCATTTCCCGGCCATTCGACTAACTGCACTCTTGCACAGGGGTGAGAGAGATTTTTTTCCGGAGCTTGTTGGCTCAACAATTAACCACTTCAATAGTTGTGGGTTCATTTGCAGTATTGAGTCCTCTGATTCTCATCAGTAACTATGTTCTAGGCACCATCGTTTTCCAAACATTCATCTGGGCGAGTTTCGTCATAAATGTCATGCTGAGGGGTGAGCTACTCGTGCGTAACACCTCAACCATAGTGACTCGACTAAACTATTATGCAAGTCATTTTAATTGCTCGATTGTATGCCATGTATCAGCGGTCGAGAAAGATTCTCATCTTTCTCATCGTAACATCCCTGGCTCTCACAATCGCCTGCGGAGTGATGGTCGTTATACTCAGCAGCCGTTTGTCAGGGGGTGAGCTTTAATTAATTTCAGCACACTGGCTCATGGAATGACTATTAGAGGAGCTCGTACTGTCCGCTACTTATCAGTGCATTGGCAGGGATTTTGACCGACTTTTGTCGGCCGAGACTTGGATCCTTTCAACTGCCTGGGAAGTTCTTGCGTTGTGTCTTGCATCGTGGATTGCTGTAAAACACTTCCGTGAACTACAACAAAGACCGACAGGATGGGCCTTAAGGGATTGTCTGACGGTGTTAATGAGATCTCACATATTTTACTTCGCGGGGTAAGTTGATTTGAATGTGATTATATTTTCTCGCTGATGTCCCGGCGTGCCAGATTTACTGCCGTGGCTTTCTTCACGATCGGCAACGCTCTGTCTCTAAACCGGGTGCGCAGATCTGTAACTGATATCTGTGTCTGACCGTTCCTCATCAGTGGTATAGAATGAACCAGTTTTGAATGGTATTCTTAAAGTTGCCTCGTCCGTGCAGATGTTTGTTCTGGGACCCCGCCTCATCCTTAGCATTCGAGAATTTCACACTGGGCTTGTGGATAACTCCGACACAGGAACCAGTATGAGTACGATGGTTTTCCAAGAGCGTACATATGTGTCAAGTGGTGGTGATGTGTAGTTCGACAGGTGCTCTAGGACGTTCCGAACTTCAAAAGAACAAGAGAATTCCCTGATTTTTGCTGGCCATAGCTTACCCGGGGATCCGCTGAACACATTGAATCACCAGGATTGTGCGTCTCGGGACACGCAACACCCCTGTCTCTACCATAACTCCAGATGATCACATGCCCGGAGTCCACCGAAATGGGACTCGCTTTCACCAACTGGGCACAAGCAGAGAGGAAAGCCAAAGGATTATCTACGTGTTCAATGACCTCCATGGAGCATACTACGTCGAATCGCTTCGGCTCTTTGATGAGTTGCTCTGCACAAGCATGTCGGTACTTCAATGAATTGCCTGATGAGGACAGCTGAGAATCAACACTGGCGTGTGTCAAGGCTATCCCAATGTTGGATTCCGAGGCGTCTACGCCAAGAGTTCGAGCTCCCAGCCTAGCAAGACTCTGTAGTAGGTTAGATATGTGGCATTGAGTGATGAGACTAAGGCGATTCGGCGAATCTCTGATAGTAAACCACCTCCACAGCCCACATCTAACATGTCCATACCCATCAGGACTTGCCGTCTTGACGCCACCTCTCTCCTTGCACCCTCTCCTTGGTCTTCGACTATAGACTCAAGGAGTTTTTCCCGGATACAGCGCACCCTTACAGGGTTCATTCGATGCAGCATTGTCAACTCCCCGCGTTCATCACACCACGATGAAGAAAGCCGGGAAAAGTGGGCAATCTCAGTTGCATTGACAGTACCGATTCAATATTTTGCAAAAAGCGACATCATCGACCGGATAAACACGCTGTCGGACAATTACAGCCGTTTGCATTACATAATGATGGCACCGCTATTCTTCGTTCAATTAGGAAATTCTAGACTTTGAAATTTCTTCATCAAACCTTGTATTTACCCCATATCACCACTGTGCCACAAATAACTCCTCATATCAACAAGAAATACAAAAGCCTGCTTGTGATCCGTTTGAGTTTTTTTTGTAGCTAAGGCCAATATGCCTTGTCGTGAAGTGGACAGATATGAATTGACTTGTCTTCAGCATGTGCATGAACTCGTCCAGGAAATAGTTGGGATTCTCCCTGACGAGGCGAAGTTGGCAATCAATATCCTCGCGATCTACAGTAGTACGCAGACGGCCGCGGAGAACCCTGTCAGACTGGCGGTTGAGTCACGACATCGCCAGTTTCCCGCCAGTTCCAAAATGTGAAACCAAGCTCGTTGAGAGAAGTTACAGCACTCGAGGATATCACGAAGAGGGAAAAGATCACCTTGGTGCAGTTGCATTGCTGCAAGTTTGACATCACGGCTGATCTTGTGAAATGGCATTGTTGCGAGAATGCAACGCTCCGAAGTCGAGAATTGCCCAGTTCAAAATTTCACTAAGCCCGAGTCTAAATTTTCCTAATTCAACGAAAAATCGCGGGAAATGCCATCATTTACGCAAATGGCTGTGATATAACGAACTAATACCGTTTAATGTGCAGGACGGCCTGAGATACGCCTAGCGCACTGCGCTGTGCAATGCTAGTGCCATGCTAACTAACCCGGGCAGCCAAGAGCTCACTGTGTCGTACTATGTTGGTAACAACCTCCTACTCAACTTCCAGCGAACCTAAAGTTGCTGTATGGGCGGTCACCGCGCAGTGCCGTAGTCACCACCCATAAGGTCAAGGGTTTTGCTGATGCGGCCTGCCGGTGGTATACCCACTTTCAAGCTTACTCCATGACTATAGTCTCGAATGACCCTAGTTGGTGGCCAACAATCGATTCGCATCGTTCCTATAGTTATTTTATAGGTTCGTAGGGAGTAATTTTGACGAGTCCAAGTTGATCTCACCGTCACTCTGTATATGATGTTGTGCCAATAGTGGCAGCCTCTATGATGGTAGTATATGACTGGGGTGAGTAACACTAGTGCTTCCTCAGGAAATTATTGATGCCCTATGATATTCTCTAGCTTTGACATTTGGAAAAGAGGTACGTTGATGCATTTCACGAGCAGTCATTTCATCATGAATGTATTCACAGGTCGAACTACTCTGGGTGAGCACTGAGCACAGTCCCACACTTGTCAAAAGAACGACAGAACTAAGACAGTTTGGTGCAGAGGCAACGCTGGTCCCTCATGACTCTTCTATATCTCGGTGTACTTGACCTATATGATATTCTCAGTCGATAAGTTATGCTGACCTCATTTTAGGTGCGCTACATAGGAATACTATACTCTGTGTAAGTGCGTTTGCAAAGTTGGCAAGGTAGCATTGCAGTAATAAGCCATCCGTCACAACTCAGCATCATAATACTAGGTACGTGCCAGTGTTTCACATGTACGGCGTTCGTTTATTCTGGCCGGTCTCATGCAGGATTTCTTCCAGCAGTCTCGCTGACAGACACGGTGAGAACCATACCCCGTGTCATTCCCTGGCCGTCCGACTAACTGTACTCTTACACAGGGGTGAGAGAGGTTTTTTCCAGAGTTTGTTGACTCAATAATCAACCACATCAATAGCTGTGAGTTCATATGCAGCATTGAGTTCTCTGGCTCTCATCAATAATTATGCTTTTAGGCACCATCATTTTCCAAACACTCATCTGGGCGAGTTTCGTCATAAATGTCATGCTGAGGGGTGAGCTACTTGTGTGCAATACCTCAACCATAGTGACTCGACTAAACTATTATGCAAGTCATCTTGATTGCTCGATTACATGCCATGTATCAGCGGTCGAGAAAGATTCTCATCTTTCTCGTCGTAACATCCCTGGCTCTCACCATCGCCTGTGGAATGATGGTTGTTATACTCGGCAGCCGTTTTTCAGAGGGTGAGTTTTAATCAATGATGAAAGTCTTCAGCACACCGGCTCATGGAATTACTATCAGAGGAGCTCGTACTGTCCGCCACTTATCAGTGCACTGGCAGGGATTTTGACCGACTTTTATCGGCCGAGACTTGGATCCTTTCAACTGCATGGGAAGGCCTTGCGCTGTGTCTTGCATCGTGGATTGCTGTAAAACACTTCCGTGAACTACAACAAAGACCGACAGGATGGGCCATAGGGGACTGGCTAGCTGTGTTAATGAGATCTCACATATTTTACTTCGCGGGGTAAGTTGATTTGAATGTGATTATGTTTTCCCACTGAAGTCCCGGCGTGCCAGATTTGCTGCTGTGGCTTTTGTCACCCTCGGCAACGCTCTATCTCCAAACCGGGTGCGCAGACCTGACTTCCGTGTCTGACCGTTCCTTATCATTGATATAGAATGAACCAGTTTTGAATGGTATTCTTAAAGTTGCCTCGTCCGTGCAGATGTTTGTGCTGGGAGCCCGCCTCATCCTTAGCGTTCGAGAATTTCACACTAGGCTTGTGGATAACTCCGACACAGGAACCAGTATGACTACGATTGTTTTTCAAGAGAGTGCATATGTGTCAGTGTCAAGTGGTGGTGATGTGTAGTTCGACGGATGTTCTAGGACGTTCCGAACTTCGAAAGAACAAGAGAACTCTCTGATTTTTGCTGGCCATAGCTTACACAGGGATCCGCTACTCACATTGAAACATCAGCATTGTGTGTCTCGGGACACGCAACCCTGTCCCTACCATAATTCCAGATGCACATGCCCCGAGGACGGCGTAAAGCCCCTGTCAGTCCACCGTTTCCATTGGGCGTTTTAGTTAGTCCATCTGTCTAATATATGTTGACTTCTGTGTGTGCGTTGTAATATAAATTATGCAAGGTGAATCATTAATGCATACGGGACATGCCTTGAGTCTGAATCTCGAAATACCTATGAGACGCATTTGAGGATTGCTCCCACGTCTTTTGCAATATTACTTCAGTTAAGTACTCACAGTCTATCTAACCGTATGACCGTCATGTAGTCATGTAGCACTATGGCGTTTCCAAATAGGGTTGCTTTGCAGATGGACTCGTAGTTTGACCTTTCTGAAATGTGATCGAGTGTGATCGGCTTACGCTTCTATGTGGAGTTACTGAAAAGGCAGCCTGAGAGGCGACGTCCTGCCATCATAATGAGATGTGTGTGTCCAGGTTCGATCTTGACGGTCGGCGTTAGAGCAACGTACCACCAGCTTTCGGCATTGAAGTCTATTCACCCTCATGATCCTAACTTTGTCATAGATGTAATCGGTGCATCCGTTTGATTGACCTTGACCTAGCGTGCCGATACCACTGCGAGCAGCCTATGCCTATTGTCGGGATTCGGCCCAGACTTGGAGCCTGACTACTACTTGCTGGGAACTTGATGATGCAAGTTTAAATGCGCTCCGAGGCTTGGGCTAGTTTCACCCTTGCGACTAGCTTACTGAAAGAATTGGATCGCTTTGACTCAACGTGACGACTTTGAATCTTTGGCTTACACCCTTTTCTCTATCCTTCGGAGCTCCCGGGCCCTGTCGTGGGATCATACAAGCACGACTCGTGGTGTCAGACGTCGAATTTTTCCAAAGAAGCTTGGTCAGATGCAAGGTTGGCAAAAGAGTAAAAGAATATGGACCTGTATAATATCGACTCCCTGCGTTTGGAGTCAACGACGGGCTCGTAAAAAATGTGTTCATCGCCCTTGCACAGCCATCCGGCCATCCCTTTGGTGTACGCCTTCGGGCGGCGGTTTGAACATTTCGAGTATCTTTCAATGAAGCTGACCGAGTCACTTTTTCGGTCGAGAGCCTGTGGTCGTAACCCTCCCAGAAGTGCTGGGTACGAGTTTGCAACTAAGTTGCCCCACGATGGCTAATTTCTATCGCGGCATGTACACGGTGTATTACGTGTCTCCATGATATCTACAAGAACGACAACGGAAGAGGGGATTCTGCGTGTTGATGATACGAGAATGGGGTGATTATACAAAAGATAAATTTATGTAGCGTAGCATGTACCATGATCATGAATTGTCATCCCTTCCTGCTTGCACCGGATCAGTGTAAGTTTGCCCTTCACTGTGGCCAGTATCCTGGTTGTCTACCTCGCCAAGGACTATGGCGTCCGAATACTGAGCGTCTTCGCCCCAGTGCCCACCGTCTCGGTATTTGCCGTGCCCGAAATCATCCCCACGTCCACCGGTCATCATTCCTCGCCCTCTACCTCCTCGCCAACCTCGTCCAGAACCTGCAGACTGGGAGCCCCAACTCGGATTTTGCCACTGTCCAACTTGCACAGCATTTGCCTGACCAGAGAACGCAGCAGCTGTACCGCCCGTCATTACAAACTGCATGAGTTCTTCCTGAGACGGTGTACTGCCGTATGTAACGTGCCACATTTTTCCCAGGGCTTCCCACGATGAGGGCGCAGTGAAATCAAACGTTGTGAAATCAAATTGTTCAAGTCCTGGTTGCTGCAGCGTTGGCACCGAACTCGATCTACGAGGTTCAGCATTCTGTGTAGATGTACTGACAGCTACCGAGGGCAACCGGTCTGATTCAGGTACACGATTTTCGGGTGCCGCTGTAGGGGCAGAGTCTACAGATGAAACCGTCCGAAGCTGGGGTTGAACATCGACTGATACGGCTCTAGGAGGAGTCGCAGAAGACGGTCTAATATCTCGACCAAATTCGTCTTTTCCTACTTCAGGGGCCGCAGACGAAGTCTGGGCTACATCTCTGCTTGCAGGTCTCTGAGGCGGACTATACGGTCGTGGCCGCTGCACGTTGAATCTACGTGGGCTCCGAGAACGGCTGCGTCCTGGTCGTGTTGTTGATGAATTCCAATCCCTATCTTTGAAACGATCGTGGTCACGATCTTCCCATCTACCCCGACCCCGACCCCGACCACGAAAACCTCGCTGAAAACCGCCGCGCAAGTTGACATCGGGGTATCCATCACGCTCTTTTCCTAGTTCAGGCTGACCCGAGCGACTCTGCCGAGGATCTCTACTAGGATCGTTATGACTATGCGACTGTGCGGATGAATAAGGTTGGTTGTTTAGATGAGATGGAGGAGGAAGATGTAGTGGTGCCGAAGGTTGTTGTGCATTTTGTAACGGGTGCTGTATTACTGGTTGCGATAGAGGACTACCATTGGCTGTGTTTGCTTTCAGAGCTAGTTGTTGCAACAACGCGAGGCCAAGTGGAGCGGACACAGTGTTTGGTGGTGTTTGGCTGCAATAACGATATCAATACGGTAGTACCAGCCTGAATGGGCGAAAGTTAAGGTAACTCACATCCGGGTTTGTGGCTGCCCAGCGGCTTGTGCAGCTTGTCCGAGCAAGGCTAGCAGTGTGGATTGCACCGAGTCTGGTAGAGGAGGTGTTGGATGCTGCGATGGAGTAGTCGATGAAGGAGTGGTGATTATTGGCGGTGCTTGAGCTTCGACGTCTGGTGCGATTGGAGGCGTTGGGTTTTTAACTGATTCTGACATAAAAAGTAGCCAAATCGTATTTCAGTGTAAATTCTCATTTCATTCGAGGCAAAGACACCAGCAAAAATAGCTATTACACAAGCAGAAGAAATACTTAGCGGACACATGTTTGATTCGTGATATGCACCTTTTCGATCTTCCATAATCTCCCTTAGCCGTGCCAAAACCGGCGAAGGAAAAGTATTTGATTTGGTCCATATATCTAGAACTTTCTTCGTCTTTTCCTGTTGTTAAAGTAAGTAAGAACCAAATTGCATCTAGCATGGAGGAGACAACGAAAATCATGTCGTGGTGACGATACGATTAGTTCGATTAGTTGCGGCATTGGTACTCGAAGATATAATCCAGTTAATGGGGAGCATCTACAGCAACATCGGGCTACGCAGTCAACGTTGCTTGGGAGCGCCAACGAGTCGTCGACGACATTGCAACTCGCAGATACAGACCTGACATGTGTCAGAAGTAGATCATTTCGTCGCTTACCTTTGCTTCCGCATTATCAAGCACAATCATGTCTTGGAACAGACCATCCAAAACGCCTTCAACTTTGAGTAGGAAGGTAGCAGCATTCCCAACGCTTGAATTTATGTCGCCGGTAATACCGCGCTTTACGGCATAACTTCGAGCAGCCCGCGCTAGAGCATCAAATGCGTAAAGGCTCGAGACCTTGGCAGTACTGGACAGAGACTTGTGAGTGCGATAAAGTATCGCAACAAGTTTGGTGTCATGCTGGAAGTTTGGAGATTGTGAGTCAACGACGTGAGTCTTCGAGTAACATGTAGGCACGCACCTCCAATGACTTCATTGCGATTTCAGTCAGCCTCGCCATTTTCGATGCTGACAGTCGTTTTGCGTTGACAACGTCTTTCAGCGTGTTCTCGAAGTCCTGAAAGAGCGCGAAATCAACAGCGTCAATAGGATTGAGGATTAGCACTAACTGCAAGATGGGCCATGATTCCTGAAGCATCGAACGCCTGAAACGCACAAGGGTTAGCGAGAATATCGTTGATGTTGCACCCGTCTTCCGCGTAGAACTGAGAAATGAAGCTTTTGTTTGTTCGTATTGTTCGTGTTTATCCCCTCTCATTTTCCCATCACAGATGTCGGCTAGAGCGAAAGCGACGCTCGCTGCGTCGTTCGCGTTCTCCTCCTTCATAATATGGGCAGTTCATTACCAGCAGTCAAAGGAGCGTGAGGTAATCACCCTTTGTTACCCATTTTCTCAATCCTGACGTTATTCACCTAGGACATGTTCCAAGGGGTTATCCGCGATGATGCTCGTCGGTTGGATAAAATGCGACAGCGCGAAGAGGAGTTCCGCGCATCCTCTCGCAAACGAGAAATCTATGAACAAGTACAGACCGTCGTATCATCCGACCACCCAAATCAGAATTGACGGCTATACCGCATCATTGCACTGGTTATTGCCGGTGAATAATTGTTGCATCATTGACTTTTACATCGAGATACCCATACGGGGGTAATGCATTACATGTTTGCAATCACAGCGGCCCAAATTCAGAGTTTGGTATTTCCCTCAGCCCTCAGTAAATGCATCGACCTTCAGATGATCACGAAATCTCTTGAGATGCTACGCCAGCGCAACTGTCTCGTTCAAAATGGACGAGCGTGACATCGTGCAAGTAAAGTGTCCTCAGTAGAACCATCTAGCCTTGAGCGCCCTGGCTTGTGACTTTTTGTGCGTTGAATAGAGCTAGTTCCGTCATTCGTAAAGCAAAATTTATGTGCTGACAGCTCCTGCCAATCTCCTACTAATCGAGCACGCGTTTTCTTTCTTTCTTTCTTTTTCTTTCAAATCTTCATCATATCCCTTGAACAACCGACATAGCCAACTGAGTCGATAGCACACGCGATTCGCTGATCATTCTAAACCTCACGATTCTTGATAACAAGTACAACATAAACTCAATTCGAAAGATACATAGAGAACAACTTTCAAACATACCACCCGAGACTACTCACAATTTCTAGTCTAGAATCTGCACCTTGATTGCACCTTGAGAAGGGTCTGCAGCAATGTGGAATGCAGATACGGCCTCCTCTAGCTTGAATCGATGCGTCACCAGAGGCTTCAGGTTGATCAGACCGCCAGCGACTAGGCGTATGGCTTTGGGGTACTTCACATGTCCTTAGAAGCACAGAGCTTTATAGAGAGGTTCGAGACATACCTGGTTGGCATATCTGTATTGAAAACTGACGTCAATCTCATTGGCGCTCAGATGCATAAATGGGAACTGGGAATGTCGTGAGAAGCTAAGTAGGTGACAGACTACTGAGCATTTGCATACCACTTGTTCATTCTTTCCGACACCGATGATGAAAACCTTTCCACCAAATTGCATTGCCTTGGTCATATAGCATAAGCGAGACTCTTACAGAAACGATTTGGGAGTTGTTCCTTACATTAATAGCAGTGTGTACGCTGCTCTCCACGCCCGTGCACTCAATTGCAAGCTTCACAGCACCGTCAGCGGCGGCTTTGATTTTTTCAGCGGAGTCCTTTGGAGTCGATCCGGGCTCGATAAGTACGGTGCGCACACCAGGTACGAGCTTCTTGGCGACATCGAGGCGGCTCTGGGAGAGATCGGTGATAACAATTGGCTCAGCACCTGCAACACGTGCAGAAAGGAGAGAAACAAGACCAATCGGTCCAGCACCGCTGTAGACCGGTCAACGGACTATAGAATAAAACCTTCGACGGCGCACGCACCAGACAAGGGTGGAGTCCCCGAGGCGCAGGCCAGCACGTTCGATGCCAGCGAGAGCTACTGCCAGGGGCTCGCAAAGAGAACCTTCTTCAAAGGAGAGGGAATCAGGCAAACGGTGCAGCCATTCGGCAGGGTGCAGGTGCCAACGAGTGAGGGTTCCTAGAAGACAGCTAAATATCAATTACTCCGAGATGGTTGGGATTCATACCATGAAAAGGAGGAGTAGAGAAGAACACGACATCAGGACCTAGAAAGAATCACATATTATGGACTGTCTGATGATAGAACAAAGTGGAAACTTGCAGGCATTGTATCTTCCGATTCTACAGTAATCACAAGAAGATTTCGAGCAAGGAACACCAGCTTCGATTGCCACACGGTCCCCTGAGTGGTATGGTGTCAGTTCTTCGGCGTTGGCATTCTCGGAATTTTTAAGTGGATATCTCACCGACTTTCCACTGGGTGACGCCCTCTCCAACTTCAACAACCTCTCCTGCAGACTCGTGTCCAGAACCACACTGTAACGGAGTACACGCCCTAAATACATGCCACGGGTTGCGAGAATGAGCCAAACCTCGTCTGTCACAACCATCGAATCCCCGATTCTTCCATGCTTCCAAAAGTGAACATCGCTCCTGATCACCGCCGCCGATCATGTTGACGCAATGCCCAAGACAACATGACAGAAGTACCTACCCACAGATCCCTGTCGCACGAACATGCACCAGCACTTGGCCAGGCCCTGGTATAGGTCGGGGCTTTTGCACGAGGTGGATCTCATGATTGGGGTTATAGAATGCAGCGATGTTGGCATCAGGGGAAGGTACCTCTCCAGGTGCAAGGACGCGGAAGGAAGGGTCATCGAGAACCTTGCGTGGGCTGTAAGTATCTGCGAATCCACCGTTTGACATCGTGATATGGCACAAAAGAGGAGCTAAATTGAGAAAATCTAGAATTATTTTACGGTCACATTTGGATTTATAGGCTGCCTCTCCCGTATATATAAGCACGTAGCTGAGAGCAATGTTCTTATTAGTTACAGCACGTGTTACCTTGCTTGCAAGGTATTCTGGCAACTCATAATTCACTTTCCCACCCTTTCCCGGGTTCAACGATTTGTTGTTCTACTGTATTCTGTAACAGAAATCGAATACTCAAATGACCACACTGCACAGACGGAACCCCTACAATGGACTCCGAGACAGAGGGGTGGCCGATTCCGTCAAAACACAAAGAAGAGTTTGAGTTGATGAAATTCGATTTCATGGCGTGCCCGCTTAGGGTTTACAGAGACAAGGTTTTCGTCGAGCCCGGAGACGTCAATGAAGCGTTAAGAGGTGCTGTGGTAGAGGTGTTCTTCACCATGAGGCATTACTACTTGCGCGACAAAAAATTCGATACGTTTCAAGGGGAAATACAACAAATCAAGATAGTCAAACCGGGCAGTTCAATCGCAACATCTGGATTCAAACGGCGCAACGCTCGCGAGGGACCGTGGGATGTCATTAAAGTCACATCAGCGACTGGGAAGGATAAAGAGGAAGGGAGGGCCGAGAAAAGAGTGAGATCGGATGGAAGCAAATGATGGGTGTTTATGTCACGTGGTTATATATAGTACTCGCAACACACGACGAAGAATGATCGAAACGAGTTGTGAAAACTTCTGATCAAAAAATTCCAACAGGGGGCGCTGCAACGCCGCATTCATGGATCATGAAACGGCATACATGGTGACTTATAACAATGACTGTGGATGATCAAAGGATCAATGGCAAAAGGAACACTAATGACTGTAGAATGACCTTCGCGACGTGATGCGGCAGAATCCGATGCGCTCGGGCGGCTTACGCGTGTTATGTAAGGATGCAAGACGGTTCGTAATCTATTTGAACGGTTGTATTGTGTAAACTTCGAGTGTGTAATATGTAGTGCATACGATTCTAATGCGAACCTCTAACAAGCAAGGTGGGCGCCCAGGCGGCAATTTCCGAGTTGGGTATACATTTGAGTTCTATGTACATGTATCTTACGTAATTATGATATGTATGTTTAACTGGAGAAATTCACGATTACCTAATGTAAATTCTGTAAATGGGGTTCCACAAAGGTTTCGCCGGGGAACTCGAGATAAGTATCGGTGTGTCACCCGACTTCATTTGAATAGGTATCGATTTCTACATCACACGCTATCCGGATTCCCGTCGTCCGGACGTCCCTAACAATCATCCCCTTGCAAGTTCCTCCCTGAATTTTTTCGCTTCTTCCCCAGGCATGTGACACTCATTTATAATCCGTTGAATATCTGCCTCTTGTGTCCCCATTCTAAAGAAGGAGAGAAGCTTCCGAATAATTTCGTGGACCCTGGGAGTTTCATCGGCTGGTCGTCTGTGACGGAGTTGTGTGTCGATGATGTCCTTGACTTTAGCCTGCGATTCTTCGAACTCTTCGTCGAATTTACCTTTGCCATTTTTGAGCAGCTTCCCTCGAGTGGCTGTAATGCAAGCTGTGGCATTTGGTTTTATACCCTGTTCTTCGAATACCCCCTTGTTTTTAATCCACCACTCGTCCATGTTGTCTTCATTCTCCAAACCCGTCACAACGAGCACAATCGGGACTTTCTTCTTGCAGATGATCTCGTGAAAAACCTTCCAGTTTGCGTGCGTAGAATCTTTGATTCTTGGCCCGCGCATGCAGAACATCAAGAGGTCGATTTTACCATCGAGCTCGGTTATGAGTTTGTAGAATTCTGCAATGGCTGCAGCATGATTCACGGTCACAGTGCTATAACGACCATCTCCCTCGTTGAGTCCTGCAGTATCGACAAGGATGACGTGCCGACCATGCACTATGGGGTTGTAGATCTCGTGACGGAAGGTGCAGCCATTTGGACTGCTGGACGTCCGAGCAGGTTGAGTTAGTTGCTCGCCTGCGATCATGTTGACGATTGAACTCTTGCCAGCGCCTGTCTCCCCGAATAAGACGACATTTCCGAAATTCTGGGTCATCTTGGCAAATCCTGGCTCTTAGTAAGGGTTTTGGAATGTCGCACGAGGAGACTTACTTCAGAAGGGTACGCGAGGACGGTGATAGGGACGGAATTCGTCGTAAGTTTCCCGTTTATAAACTTTATCCTTACTTAGGCGTTTGTGTCGATGGAACAGGAGGAAGTTTACGCAGGGAGGTTTCACAAATACGAGGACGGTGATGGATGGCCCGATGGGATGTCGTCGTAAGTTTCCTGCAAGTTTATAAACTCAAGCGCCCGTGTATGAAACACGTGTTACTATCATCGTTTCCGGAACAGCGAGAACCAATTTCGTAAGATCACCGGCGAGGGCACGGGTGATGATATGATGCTTCGTTTTGGCCTCGTTGCGGCCTCGTTGTGTGTTTTTTCCTGGGCGAGTTTCAATGTTCTAGTCGTGACGTTTCAGTTTTGTAAATACGGTAGGCCATCGCCACAGTACATTGTCGTACTGTGTGATATCACATCTCCTTCCCCTAGGACTCGACATCTGAATTTAATCTTCCCACCTACCTCACATTCTCAATTCCTGTGACCTGGACACCCCAACCATGCCTTCTCGTGGCAGCGAAGGACTAGATTTTACACCAATCTTAACTCACTATCTTTTCTTGTTTACGACAATTCTGGCTGTGGTATGTCCTCGACCTCTCTCACTTTTTAATTCCTTATTAACCGCGTCAACAGTTAGCATAGTTCATCGCATTCGTCCGAAACTTGGCGTCGGCATCTTCACAAGGTCTGTCACTTTCGTGCTTCAGGCCTGAGGCTACGACCCAGAACGCTTTCCCCAGGCAATGCGTGCAGTTGCAGTCTAGCAGATCTAGACCTTCACCGCTATTGTACCAAACCTTCATTTTCATATACCTTCCGCTCGATAGACCCGTTTTTCTATTCACTCTCGCAATCATTAATCTTTTATTTTATTTTTTGCGGGAAATCGGAAAATACTTCTGGTTCAAGTGGTAAGAGTACCATCGCTTCGCCTCCTGTCAATATCATCATTTTTGGAGAGTCGGGTGTAGGGAAAGGGTCGATCATCCACATGCTCATGGGAGAGCTTGTGGCTGCTGTCTCCAATCAAGCTTTGGCTGTACATATGTAAACCACATCCCTCATCGAATCCTGCAGCGTCATAAATGGCGAAGGTTCCGGCCATATAGAATGGGAGGTTGTCGGCCTGGTGATGGAAAGTGCAGCTATGCATTTACTCTGCTGGATATTTGAGCAACTTCTGTCTGCAATCACATTAATAGTTTTCCTTTTTGCTAGCGCCTCTCCTTCCAAAAATTTTGGTTTACCTTAGCGAATCTAGACTCTTAGTAATGCTTTTCGAGTGGTGGAGGAAGAGAGACTTACTATTGTCGGGAAAAGATCTGCGATGAGTACGCGAGGACGATGGACGGATATTGTCGTAAGTTCCCTGTTTATAAACTTTATCCTCACTCACGCGTTGGCCCCGTGTCTATGGGACACGCTCCATACACCCTCAAACCTTGTCTTTATGAAATCACAGGAGCCACTGATCGGAGGACGGACAGGTCGTGTGCTGGGAAATATCATTAGTTAAGAACGTTTGAGCCTCGCGGGTTAGAAACCTTAACCAACTTCTCCCGATATGACGTCCTTCTCGAAGCGAAGTTCAGAATCCCATTGTACTTATGGAATGAGGATAGGTAGGTGCACTAATTGGCGGATGCTACCTGGTTGTTATCTATCATCATTCTGCACTGGAACAAACCAACAACGCGGCACTGCTGGCGTCGGAGAGATTTTCTTTAGTGAACTCGGATATGTGACGAGGCCGGGTAGGTTCAGCGGCTTGACTGTTACCTATCATCATTCTGGAACAGAGCAAACGAACGGCATGGCTCTGCCGGAGTCGGGGAGACTTTCTTTCAGTGAACCATTAATAATGACGAAGGATGGTTGATTGGCAACTGATGTACAAATGCTGTCTGCAACAAAAGCGATCCAACTTCCAAGATTACACAAACCCAGAATTTCTATGGTATTGAACAGGGTATCGGTCCAGAGCGAGCTAGTGGCAGAGAGCAGTCGATCCAATGTATGTATGGTTTTTGTCAAATATAATGACAGGCAATGCCCAGCCCAGCAGGTGCATGCATGTCATCACGGATTTTGTCCACCAGTGAAGCGTTTGAACGTGAATCTGTATGACATTAGTGAAACCAACGGGAACCCAACAGACAGGACTTACCCCAGGAAAGCAAGGTCCTTGTCAGATCCGACTTGTTCAACTTGTTCGAGCTGATCGGGAAGGTTGCCAAGCTCGTCAGTGGGGAAGTACGTGGTATCTGTAATCGATGATAACGCAGGGACGAAAGGCGGAGCAATATAACGTAGATTGTCCCAGTCGGCACCATAGAAGAAGGGATGGTTCTTGATTTCGTTGACCTCCAGACGAGAGTTTGCCCACGTCATCATGCTTAAATGTAATAAGTACAATGCCTTCAGGGGGAGGGCACAAAATCTCACCTGCGAATGAGATGTTCTGCTTCTTGGCTGATGTGGACTTCCTCCGGGAAGTATAGATAGTGCGGCCAGTCGATAATTTTCTTGTATGTATCGCTTGGGTTTTCAGAGCAGAATGGTGCATATCCCACTACACACTCAAACATGATCGCGCCCAACGACCACCAGTCACACTCCTTGCCATAGCCTTTCAGCATAAACACTTCAGGTGCAATATAGTCCGGTGTTCCTGTTAAAAGGTTGATTAACGCTCATGAGATCGTTATCTGGTCACTCACCGACAGTGGAGTATGCCTGGAATTAGGAGGATCAATGTAGTACATAGAATACGAGGAGAGACTCACTAGTTTTCGTCGGTTAGCCTTCCAAGTAGCAATTTGCTCGCGACTCATTGTAAGGTGGATCGCATTGACCTGAACACTGTTTCTTGCTGGATCCCTTTGCTTGTCCTTGTCTTGCTCTATCAAACGCTTGTAGTAATCGCCATCCGTATTCTTGTGTAGGCCTGTCGAGAGGCCAAAATCGGACAACTTCAGGTGCCCATTTTTGTCTATTAGAATATTATCAGGTTTAATGTCCCTGGAACGCAGAGTTAGAAATGGGTATAGTAGAGAGGGGGCAATCACGTACCGATGAATGTAGCCGAGGTCATGAACAGCCTCAATAGCAAGGATGCACTCCGCCATGTAGAACCGTGTCACATCTTCCGAGAAAACGTCGTATTTCATGAGCATAGTCATTAGGTCACCTCCAGGGAGAAACTCCATGATGAGGTATAGGTATAGTGGATCCTGGAATGAATAAAAGAGTTGAACAACCCAGGGTGATGTAGATTCAGCGAGCAAGTCACGCTCAGCGCGAATATGAGCAAGCTACAAGTCGATTCAATGAGCCCAAGGGGACAACAATAGATCACTCATACGAACCTGATCTCGCTTTAACATCTCAGCCTTTTGAAGGGTCTTCATGGCATAGACTTTGCCTGTGTCTACTTTCTGAACCAGCCTCACCTAGATATAATTGAGCAGTGAGCTTAGAAAGCGCCCCAGTGGATAGCCGGAGCATACCTCGCCAAACGCGCCTTTGCCGATAACCTTAATTGTGCGAAAATCCGTCAGACGAATCTTTGTCCGACGTAACCGTAGATGCTGCGACTCCAGCTTCCGATACTTGCGAATCTCACGTTCCCTAGACTCGTTAGGCATCATCGCCTGATTGAGTCTGTGCTCGAGTTCATTCCGTCTACAGCGCAGTCATCAACTGAGGAAATGAACAAGTAAGCCAGCCAGCGCACCTCCCATTGCGTTCGATCGCGGAATCCACAGCAAGCTTGTAGTAAGATTCGAGCTTTAGCTTCGCGGCGGTTGCACGAGATACGGCATCAGATGAGAAGCCATCGGTGCTTCGCTCGAAGTAAACATAGTCGTCGCCTTTCGCCTTGTTTGTTGAACGTATCGAAGCAGGAGAGTTGGAGCGTTGCTGGTTTGATGGCGACGCGGAAAGCTGGGTAGTCTGAGCCCCTCCGTTACTGTTCGAGTTGACGGGAGTCTCTTCAGACTGTCGTGGGCTCATGATGGTTCAAAGTACAAACAGCGTGGCTAGGAAGTCGTGTGGCGTAAATTTATTTGAAGAGAATGAAATGCACAACGTAAAGGATGGAGAGTCACGGAATGCAGTTGTGTTGTTATGGAAGTGTGTAAACTCCCAAAGACTAATTTAGTTTGTTCCGAACCACCACAGCGAGCTCACGGTGGAAAGCACAGAAACAGAAAGAAAAAAACAACCCAGCCCAAGGTGGGCATAGTACATTCAAAGTGGTGTCGTACGATAGTATAGGACACTAAGACAGACTACTCAAGTGGCAAAGTTATTGCACAGAAGGGTCTGTGGAAAATAAAAACAGTTTATGAGATTTATGGAATCATCAAGTGAACAAAACTCTCCACGCTGTCGATGCGAACTTTGAGGGTGTAGTGACAAGTCCGAGTCGCAGTGGGATAACCCCGGATGAGCTGTTGTTTGAATCCAAAGCTCTTGCCAAACAACGCTTCGATCCAAAACTGTCATCAGTGTCCGACACTACACCAGAAACTCGTCACACATCCTTCAATTCTATCCATCATGGCGGACCTCACATATGACACGTTAATGGATGATGGAAACTATCTGGGTTCAGAGCGCGCCAAGATGGAGAACAAGGTTATTTTGGATGAACTCGAACGAAAGAAGAAGGCGCGAAACTTGGCTGTACCTACAGATGACAATAGGGTCAAGGCAAGGTTGCGAGAAATTGGAGAACCTATCACGCTATTTGGTGAACGAGTGCGTCTTTCAGACAATTGGAGATACATCCATGGTTTGAGATATACTTAGGCAGCAGATCGACGTGATCGACTCATATATGTCCTTTCACAAATCACTGCGGCAAGAGGCGATGACCACCAGATGGAACATGAATCATCTGAAGAAAGTGAAGAAGAAGGGGTATGTAGCCACCTGTTACTTGATGTACCAATTACTGACCGCTCTAACAGGAGGAATTTTACACAGAAGGCTCCCTTGAGCTTCTCCAGGCTCGAAGGAATCTTGCTGAATTCTCTCTGCCCAGGTTGGATTTTACCTACCGATAGGTGATTTCAGTAAGGTGCTTACAATGTCCATATTATGTCCTTTGCAGAGCTCAAAAGCGCATCGCCCAACAGCGAATAGACAGCAAAATACCCTTGGGGCGAATAATTGACATGCGGAAGAAAGTTTTCGCAGGGGTCAAGGTGAGTGATGCCGAACTGTTCACATTTTAGTGCTGATTACTGTCGGCAGCGTTTCAGCAATATTGGTTCACAGATTGGCGACGAACGTCCGATATCGCAAGTGCGTTTTGCACCTAATAACAAGATCCTAGCTACAGGTAGCTGGTCGGGTACTGTAAAGTTGTGGAATGTGCCTGCATGCACAACAACGCGAACACTCAGAGGTCAGTCTCCAATGCTGTAGCACCATTTTCCTGTGCTCATAACCTCAGGTCACGGCGACCGTGTCGGTGGCATTGCGTGGCATCCGCAAGCAACATTGACACAAGGAGAGGGATTGGTGAATTTGGTTTCGGGTGCAGGAGATATGTGTGTTAATCTATGGTCTCTGAATAGGTGAGTCATCACGCCAAGGTTCTCTTTGCGTCGGAACCTCATATTCATCGGTAGCGATGCTCCGCTTTCAGTTATGAAAGGACACGCGGATCGTATCTGTCGTGTGGCCTTTCACCCTTCTGGTGACTACGTCGCTTCTGCCAGCTTCGATACCACCTGGCGGTTATGGGATGTGAACACTTCGAAAGAATTGCTCCTCCAAGAAGGCCACTCAAAGGAAGTGTATGCTGTTGAGTTCCAGGGCGATGGCGCATTGATCGCCTCGGGGTGTGTCCATGTGTCTACAACGCATTTTACAATGAGTAACGAGGTCATCTAGGGGCCTGGATGCCATTGGACGAGTATGGGACCTCCGTACAGGGCGCACGGCAATGGTGCTCGACGGTCACATCCAAGCCATCTTTGGAATTGACTTCTCTCCAAACGGGTGAGTTCGCTCCAGTAGTTTTGAGCATATTGATGTCATGATTATTTGCATAGATACCAAATTGCCACGGGTGCTGGTGACGACACGATTCGGATATGGGACATGCGCTCTCTAAAGGCGCTCTACACCATTCCCGCACATGTCTCCAATGTGTCTGATGTCCGCTTCTTCCGCGCCGATGGGCTACCACCATTTAAAGCCAAAGCCAAACCAGAACCTGCGGATGTGGTTATGAATGGCATCGATGGAGAAGCAGATGCAGATGCAGACCAGAACCATGACGCCGAGGACGAGGACCAAGAGTGGAAATACCGCTCAGGGTTATATATGGCTAGTTCTGGATACGATGGCTATGTAAAACTGTGGAGCGCAGACGATTGGCAACTACTCCGCACGCTTACGACAGACTCGGGCAAGGTCATGTCTGTGGATATGACGAGCGATGGAGAGCTGCTCGCCTCTGGTACTTATAATCGCAATTTCCAGTTATTTGCTCCAGACGATGTACCAGTGTAATAACGTTTTATCAATGATAATTAATTGCTGCTTGAGTCTGAGAGATACATATCTGCCGCACATACAGATGCCAACCAAAAACTTAAAAGCTTGCTAGCATATTACAGTGTTCGGAAGAAATACGGATCCCCATGAATTGGCATGATCCGGGTCAATAAATGAATTAAATAAGTCCATCCCTGACCTAAAAAAATTGAATTGAAGGAGTCAACGAGTTACCCCGAATCAGGATAAGCGAAAAAAATTGGGGCTCACCTTCTGCATAAACCCAGCCACGCGAACTATGTCCACCACCTGCGCTTCGCTCTCGACTGCTATCACAAGATTTTCCAGCATCTAAACAAGAAGATATTAAATGCGTAAATAAACATGGTACATTCCCCGCCATCAAGCCACTCACATCCTCCACTTTATCGATAGGAATACCTGTGCACAGTGCAACGACCTTCTTGCACTGGTACTCTTTATCGGCGCTCATGCCCTGAAGAGATCTTAGTCTCGTCAACATGAGCTTCTCCATCCTCATGTGCCAGAGCTTCAGCCGCCGTAATCGTATCAAGGTCGAGACCGAATCCCCAGTAGGTGATGGAGGGTCTATTTCCACGCTAAATGAAATATCCATAGATCCTGGCACCCCCATCATCGTCGAGCTTGGCCCACGCCATTGGAAAGCAGGTCCACCCGTTTCGCGTCCGTCTCTACCTGCAAGATCTGTCCGACCTGTCCAGTCGAAGTGATCTTCGTCCGCAATGGCTTTCTCAAGATTCCGTATCCGCTGATGTACCTTATCAAGGTCCCCGCACCGGCTTTGCCATACCTGTATTTGCTTCCGCTGTTCAGAAAGCTCACGTGTGGCTGCCCGAAGGTGAGCTTGCGTCAGGTCAAGGGAATCTTGTTTTCCTTTGATCTCGGTGGAGAATTCGGAACTGAGCTCCTGGATCATGGATGTCATATCTAGCGCAAGACCTCAGAGTGCTGCCGCTACATGAAAAATGCGATACGTACCTGCAATTATGTCTTGGCTCTTCTGGATGGGTGCTGATGGCCCTGAACGTAATGATGCAATTATGTCCTCCGCTCTTGGGCCGCCGCTGAACTCCTAGAAGGACAGACATTGAGCGCCAGCAACATCATATGCATCAACTTCTCATGACATACCTCGACTTCAACACCGAAGTCACCAGGGCGTAGCCCGAGTTTATTGGGCAATATTCGATTAGCCCCAACGTCGAGGAGCGTTCTCACCAAGCTCCTGTTCCCTACACGCGCGGCAACATTGAGAGCCGTGTCTCCGTACTCATCTTGCAAGTCAACGATAGACTTGAAATCGCCACCCTGGTTTTGTGCTATCCATAACAAGATCTGATCGAGATAATACCGTGCACAGACAGCGCGCCCTTGTATACCTGCCAGATACATGATGTGATGGAACACAGATTTTTTCGACGTGTCAAGTGTGCGGATAGAAGGATGCAGAGAGGTTAGAAGGAGATTAAAAGATTGCTGGTCGAAGCTGTGCGTGTCAATGGACGCGCGCATGAGTGCAGTTTCACCGGAAAAGTTGCCACGGTGGACGTCTGCACCAGCGGAGATGAGATGACATACGGTCTGCTGTCGGCTCATGCTCGCAGCAAGGTGTAGAGCGGTGTGGCCCTTGTCATCCAGGATGGTGTCCACGTCAATGGGAGAAGCTAAGTCTGGCGTTAATTCACGCAGGAGGTCAAGTACAGGAACAGGATCATCTTGTCGACAAATGGCAGCAATAAGCTTGATACGACGGGCGTCTCGGAGAGCAGAAAGATCACGGAGGGAATTAGGTTTGGTGGAGAATCGAAGAGTGGTACCGTCAAGGTCGGCACCATTGACTATCTTCCCATTCGCATATGCACTTGGTGGACGTGAGTCGATATGTGGCGAACCTGGGTTAATGCGTGAGAGTGGGCGAGTCGGAGGGAGAGCCGGAGTCGACTGTGAGATGACCGATGCGGCAGATGATGTTCTGCCAAAAGCATGAGATGCATCAGGGTGAGATGGACTTGGCTCTTTACGAGCGCGTTTAGTAGGAGATGGGCCGTCTTCGTCCTTCCATTGAGGCGCCACAGATGGAGGACGGGATCGTTCGGACATTTGCGTATCAGGTGCTTCCAGTAATGGCTGTGAGGATCTGGTAAAGCCTTGCTGTGTAACCGCTACTACATCAGAATCGGATCGAGTTCGTTTCAAGGACTGAATCGGAGGTGGCGTCGGAGATACTGCTTCCGACGTTGGTGACTGCGCATAACCACTCTGGTAAGGTGTAGAAGAATATGTAGAATGTCTATGTGGTGCAGTAGAAGATGTGGATGGGGTAAATAGGCCTTGAGCACGCCCCTGGTTCAAGAGGCGAAGGGCGGAACCTGGCATGATGGGAGGTGGAGCCAGTCCTGACTGTGAGTAGCCTCCAGAAGTACCAATATTTGGGAAAGATGAGGAAGCAGAGAGAGGTCGCGGAGATGCTGTTGAGGGCACTGAGGAGAGGGACCCCAGAGAGTTAGTGCTCGGGGTGAAATCGAATAAAGGAGCGAGTAGAGGGGCGACACCGTACTGAGCAGCGATGTCCCGGCCTCGCTCCAGGGGAATCCTGACAGAATGTAAGTAGATATACATGAATTTAAATCAAATGGTTGCGAACCATGTTCCTTGGTACTTCCCGTAACCGCCCTGGACAATTTCATGCTTACCGGGTAGGATTTCTTTCTCAAGGATCTTGGTGCGCCTACCCTTCTCGATGCCTGCAACCTTAAGAATCTGAGTAGCATTGACAAATGAATCACCGCGTCTACGCATCACAGCGATACCGCGGACCATACACTCATAGACCTACAGCGTGACGCGACCGTGTCAATTAGAGGACAAAGAAATTGTTAAGAACTTACCTGAACTGATGAATAGACAGCATTATAAACTTTTACTTGGGGCGCCTGCCCCGCATTTCGTTGTATGGCCTGCATGCAAAGTCAGGCTCTAGCAGCCGTCGCGGTCTAGAGGTCTGGCGTCGGTGAGAGTCGCGTTTCACGCGGTGAGACGCGTGCTTCGTCGGAGCTCAAAATGTGGCAGCGACTCCTTTTGGCCTCACCGCATATGACCAGCTATCAAATTTACAATGGCAGAAGCTCAGCCGGAAAGACAACCTTTATTGGGTCATGAAGACGTCGTCGTTTGGCCCATCATTCATATGATTCGTGGAGTATGTGCTGTTAATGTTCCTCCGTTTTTAATTTCTAACCGTCTGCTTGGTAGGACGTCATAGTATGCTTCTTTCCACTTTCCAGCAATCTCCATACTGACTCAAGCGATAACAGCACTACATAGGTAAGTCAACTCCAAGACCCTGGCGCATCATCACTGTGCTCAAATACATACAGATACATACCTGACGTTCGACGCAGTCAGTGTTCACTTCTTTCTGCTTCGGAATTCAGTTTCTGACGTAGGTGGGGCAGCTAACTGCACCTGACTTGACCTACACCCTTGTTCGACCCCTAGAGGAGAAATACAATGCGATTCAGCGAGCTGGAAACAAATCCGTCGTGTTCTGTCTCCTCCTCAATCGTGTATACTTCATTCGTGACCAGAAGAACTTGACAACGGGCCCGCTGTCTGCTACACGCGCCATGCTATGCGAGATACTTGCTATACGTTGCCTAAGAGACAACGGAAGCAGTATGATGAACTTGGCACTTGTCCTTACAACTAGCTGGCAAGTGTGGTCAGGTGCTGACCCTCATATCGTTGAAATGGCAAGAGATGAACGCGATGACGATCTCGAGGAGCGCGTTGGAAATGCAATCGAAATGGCTATCATAAGCAAGGCAAGGCGCTTTATCAAAAGCTCTCCGTGTCAAAAGGTCATTGATGCCATTTGGATGTATGTCGGACCATTTAGTCCTGCCTTTGAGTACTGACATTCCCGACTAAGTGGAAAATGTGTATATCAAGCCGAAAGTAGCCATTCGATCTTGTCCGACGTAAGCCGTCATACTTCGATATACTCTACCGATCTTCAACTGCAATGCAGACGTACAAACACAAACCCATTCACTTCTATGATCCACACAAAGCACCTTTACTGGACCATTACCGGTGTGTAGCACCTCTTTATTACAAATTCCTGCTCATCCCGAGTGTTTCAGCCTCAAAGTTCCTGCGATCCGCTCCGTATTGGACTACTTCAAGTAAGACATGATAAGGCTGCCTAAATGTTTTTAACGCGTCTCCTACTAGCTTCCTCGTCTTATTTATCCTTTTTGTGGTTGCTATCGAATTAAATGAGCGCTCAAAGATTAATATCCCCGAATCGCTGTTTATGGTATATGGCCTTGGTTTCACGTTGGAAAAGGTTGCAGCCATGCAGGAGCATGGGATCAAAGGTAGATCTTCTTGATAATGCGAGCTCGAGCAACTAATGTATTTGAAGTATATTTTAAGGGCACTTGGGTGAGCATAATCGCCTCATAGAAATTTCCGTGATTGACAGTACCCAAAGAACGGCTTCGACCTAGCATTCGGTATATTGGCTAATGGGTTGTTTTATCATTTGCCTATTTACAGTTCCCTATAGTGACCACATACTGCGTCTATGCATTTTGTAGACTGTATGGCGTATACGGGCACAGTAGGTTACCCCTCGGTACCTATACTCGGCGGAGGTAACATGTCATACCCGCAGATCATCGGGCCCAGGACCTTGGCATGGATTTTCTGGCCGTCATTGCATGCCTAATGTTTCCACGGTGATCCTTCAATCCGGTAGCCGCGACTAAGACGAACTGAGATCTGTCATTCAGGCTCGCCTTTGTAACACTTAAAAATAACTTAATGGTTTTGTCACTCCGTGCGATGATGATGCAATTTGTAGCTCTCATGCTGATCGCTGCATTCTGTTTCTGTGGATTCCTGTATGCTCTCTGGACGTGAGTACAGTGGTCTTTATAATGTTATTCCTGTGCTTATTTTGGCTTACCCAGGTTGAGTCGCGATCATGCCCAGTTCGTAATATTATTGCTGGGATAAGGCTAACTATTTTGACCAGTTTTCTTGCCAGGTATTCAGCAGGGTAAGCACACAGCTGTTGAATATCAATAGATCGTACTAATTTCCCTTAGGACAATTGCGTGGTGGATGCTTGACTTGTGGTTCGGCCTCGATGCTAGTGGTTTTGACAAAGCTTGTGAGCTCCCCCTCCTCTGATATCGAATGTTTAATGATAATTTTATCTCTTCAGTTGAATTTGACTTCATTTTTGGACCCCTCCTCATGATCACCTATGCCTGTCTGAGTAACACGCTGTTGCTGACTGGTAAGATTGTGTTCGCCAGTCATATGTATACAGTACTATCTAACTACTTTCGATAACAGTTCTTGTTTCTGTAAGTGACGAAGAGTGATGACGTGAGTGGTTGAAATACCAACGTATTTTACTTAGATTCTCTCGAATACCTTCGCGAGAATCAACGATGACGCTGCAGCGGAGGTAAAATCTTTAAATAAGATCAAATACAATACCTTCATTCAATCTTTCTACTCAGGCAATGTTTAGAAGAGCCGTGTCAACGATTGAGGGGCAAGTGTCTTTTGAAAATGTCTTCATGCCTTGTTCTGATATTTTGCAACCAGTGTCAAGGCCGATTCGTTGTTTTCGTACCAGCCTCCAGTCAACCTACTGGCTCTTTGCATCCTCCTCCCTTCTAGCTATATCCTATCCCCGAGGTGGTTCCACAAGGTGAGCGTTACATTAATGCCTTCGAACCAGTAGAATTGAATGGAATCTAGGTCAACGTTTTCATGATCAGGTTTGTGACCATCCCTTGTACAACATTTTATTCGACTTAATGGGTGGCTCAGAGCCACAAATTTCCCGACCCTGCTCATTATTGCTTGGTATGAACGTGAGTCATCAGAGGCGCGAATATTTACGCTTTGTTTACCCCTCATGAAGGCCAATCTAAGAAGAGTGGTTCTCTTGGATTCCATGACACCATCATTTCTGCAGTGATGAAGGTTTTCGATACGTTGCCACGTTCTTTGAAGCGGATGTGTAAGTCATGTTAGTTGTTTATGGATTAGTTTTCAAACGTCGTTGCAGCGTTCTTCGAGGGACTGGTGGGTTCAGGGGCTGATATTGACGTCGTGAGTGAAAGTTTCTTGACCCCATGGAGCGTTTTTGATGCGCAGTTCAGATCTTCGAAGTGGAACAAGCATTGGACAATAGCGCACTGGATACTCAAGACTATGGCGAGGCCCCCCCATTGGGCGCTATGGCTCAGAGGCGTTCGTCTCGAAAGTCCGACCATCAGACTTTGCTTCGTCCTGCTCGCTCCGTCAAGGAATTGCAATCCCAGCAACAACCTCCATCTCGACCACGCCTCGAAATGCCGAACGTTCAGTCACAACCGGCACCGCAGCCTGAACCTCCAACATGGCAGGCATCCCAGGCATCTGGCCCTGCTCTCCGTCGACGTGCTAACTCACAATTCAATCGCGCTGATATGACACCAGGCATGAGTCCACTTGCACAGGTCTTCCAGCCTCTGGTAATGGACGATGATGTATCGAAGGATGGACTTCCGCAGTCCCCTCCAGTACATTTAGTTAGCTACGGCCCAGCTAGTCGCCGCAGGTTGGCGTCTATGCAATCTATGAGGCATCCGACAAACCTTCCTAATCCGACCCCTACTGCTCAGCGCAGACCACCTTGGCCCGTGACTGGTTCGCGTCGAGAACCGTCCGATGATCCGGGGTCGCTCTCTGGCAGCCCGGAGCAGAATGCCCGACCGGAAACGGCTGAAGAGGCAGAGGAGACCAGTGTTGAGGAATCAAGTATGGTTCGATGGTTCAAGCATATGGAGAGTATGGAGGAGAGGCAGAAACGCATAGAGGATATGCTTTTGGAGCTGACCGGACGCGCCCAACGATCATCATAGATATCGAGTACAAACACGCTTTATGTAACATATGCCCCAGATATGACATGGAGGAGATTTGCATAAAATCATCGTCAACGGCTGTGACCATGGGTATATCCTTACAATACAATTCTCATTGCAAAGCTATACAAAGGAGCGGTAAATCAGAGGAAAAACTTCCAGTGGGTGCCACGTGACGGTTAGGGTCCGGTTTAACTGTTTCAAATCAAAGTCCAAACATAAACCAACTCAACTGTCCACTGCGATGGCGAGCCCTTCCAAAGCACGCCAGAGAATAAAGGGACCTGTTTCCTCCGTTGCCACCTATGACCAGGATGATGATGACCACGTCCATGCCATTTACCAAAATCCAGTGTGTTAAACTCGCTATTGCCAAGTCTTTGATGTCTAATGCTTCCTTGTTGCCCAGAAATCCCGAAGTGCATTTGAACAAGCCTTAGACACACCACAAGCAAGTGCTGCTATGGTGGGCACACTGACGGCGATAGCATTCGCACTTAGATTCTACAAAATCAATCAACCAGATGAGGTCGTGTAAGCGCCAATTTTCAATTCCTGCCTGTTGCGTTCCTGACGCGTAGGCAGCTTTGACGAGGTGCACTTTGGCAAATTTGCGGCTTTTTATATCAGTCGCGAGTACTACTTCGACGTGCACCCACCTTTCGCAAAGCTACTATTCGCGCTCGCCGGCTGGTTCGTCGGGTTTGACGGTAACTTTACATTCGAGAATATCGGGGACAGCTACACCGAAAACCATGTACCATATGTCGGCATGCGTGCATTGCCCGCAATTCTTGGAAGTCTTACGGTCCCTGTGGTTTATGCAATCATGAAGGAAACAGGTTACTCTACTATTGTCGCTGCTTTCTCCGCCTGTATCATTCTCTTTGGTACGTGAAAGTTGAGGAGTTCACTGTCAGTGTCTAACTTGTCTTTACAGACAACGCGCACATTGCACAATCACGCTTGGTTCTTCTGGATGCGACATTGATATTCTTTATGTCGCTCACAATCTATTCATACATTCGATTTCGCAAACTCCGTTACTGGTGCGCTTCGCCTGTTCCTTCGGATGCTTTGTACTGAGTGTCGTCGATACTAGGGAATTCACAGTCGAATGGTGGAGCTGGTTAATCGCCACTGGCTTCTTCATGGCTTGCACTTGGGGTTCGAAAGTAAACGGCATCTTGACTGTGGCCACCATAGGCATCGCTGTTTTAGTTGACCTCTGGGATATCTTGGATCATAAGAAGGGCTTTACAATGGTGAGTTCCACCTCCCAGCGTCTTAGGCATGCGATTTACCCTATCCAAGGAACATTTCTGGAAACATTTCATGGCAAGAGCAGTGGGCCTCATTGTCGTCCCATTCATCATATACCTATCATTCTTCTACGTACACTTTGCGGTCCTCACACGTTCTGGGGCTGGTGATACCTTTATGAGCCCCGCATTTCAGGAGACTCTGATCGGTAATGAACTTCTGATGAACAGCCAAGGTCCGGAGCAAGCTTCATCGAGCTCTCTTTTTTGCTGACCTCGTTTTTGCAGAGCTTCGTTACTACGACGTCGTCACCATGAAACACAAAGATACCAAGGTTTACTTGCACTCGCATCCCGAGCGGTATCCTTTGCAGTATGATGATGGTCGTATCAGCAGTCAAGGACAGCAGGTCACCGGCTATGGACATGATGATCTCAACAACCACTGGCAGATTATTCCCACGAAAGCTCTTCCCGAGGCTGGCCGTGCTCGTGTTGTCCGCCATGAGGATGTTATCCAACTTTTGCATGTCAACACACAAACCCTCTTACTTACCCATGATGTCGCATCTCCGCTCATGCCAACAAACCAGGAGTTTACCACATGGCCCAAGGATGACCACTCACGACACAATGATACCTTGTTCTACTTGAATATCGTTGACGGCAGCCCCGATGATCCATGGAAGAGCAAATCGAGTCACTTCAGGCTTGTACACGGTCCCACCAGGGTATCGATGTGGACACACAGTAAGCAGTTACCGGAGTGGGCGTTTAAGCAACAGGAAATCAATGGTAACAAGAACCCTTCGGAGAAGAGCGCAACTTGGTTCGTCGACCAGGTCATCTCGACTGAAAGTTAGTAGACTTCTTTGTTCGGCGCATTTGAATCTAACGACTCTCATCTAGGCTCAGAAGGTCTCGCTGTTGATCAAGCTCCAAAAGAACCCAAGAAAATGAGCTTCTTCAAGAAATTCGCTGAGCTGCAGTTGTTGATGCTACAGCACAATGCGGGTCTCACTTCATCGCACCCATACGCTAGCGGCCCAATCAACTGGCCTTTCCTCATCAGTGGGATCAGTTTCTGGACAGAAAATGACAGTCAAAAGCAGATTTATCTTATTGGCAACATTGTTGGCTGGTGGACTTGTGTCATCGCACTATCAATTTACGTTGGCATTGTCGGTGCTGACCTGCTTGCCCGTCGTCGTGGCATTCAACCCATTCCCGATGGTTAGTAGACCTGTTCTTTGAGTGAGTATCATTTAACTTTCAGTTTAGCCGTCCGCGGGCGTCTATGGAACTCTGCTGGATTCTTCCTTCTGATTTGGGCTGTACATTACCTGCCCTTCTTCCTTATGGGTCGACAACTGTTCATCCACCACTACCTCCCGTCACACCTCGCGTCTGCACTCCTTGCCGGCTCTGTTCTGAGCTTCATCCTTTCTGACACGATCAACTACCCGATCAGTCTCGCAGGACGGTGGACGAAAATGAAGCACTCGGAGTATGCTGACCTTGGCATGAGAGGGCCTGTGGCAGTGGGCGGATTCGCATTCATCATGTTCCTGATGTTCCTGTACATGGCGCCGTTGACATATGGCACGCCTGGGTAAGTGGTGGTTTCCAATTTGTAACCAAATATCATTAAACACGTTATATATGCAGACTCGATGGAGAGATGGTGAATGCCAAGCGCTTGTTGTCATCGTGGACGCTGCACTTTGCGGCGAAGGTTACTGCCGAAGTTTCGTGAGAGGTGTGTGGATGGCGCAAGGGTAGCACAATGGACATTTTGTATATAATGGGTTTGGTTTCAATTCATTTATTATGGCTTCGTCGGTGGTATGTCGATCCTCGTACACATGTGCGGAAGGGCATTCATGGTGCGCTGGGTACGAATGTGGTGTCTCTTTGGTGCACCGTAGGTAATTTAGCTTCCGCGGTTGTAGAACACATGTCTATAGCCTTGTTTGGTGACTTGACCGCTTTGAGGTCATTCATATTGCAAGGTTGCATTACAACTACCTCAATTATTGTTGAGCGAGGATGTTCAACGCGCCGAGGCCAGCACCACGATATCCTTCCACGCCTGCCAACGGTCTTGGAGGCAGCTTCGTCGATGAGAATCCGCTGGCTGCCTCAATTTACGATGATCCATGGAGTGCTGCGCCCTCGCCTTCACCACAACTCGTGCCAGGTGTGACATCTGCCCTTAGCTCGGTAATAGGTGTGCATTTAATTGAAAGATCATGACTGCATCTGACGAGTTGGACAGCGGAATCAAATGTTCCGGATTCCTACAACAGAGCATTTGCAGTCGTAGACACAACACACTCGGGAGAAATATCGGTTAATGCGTTGTCTCGAGTTTTGTCGACGTCCAGATTACCTGCGACGACCGTGGACAAGGTGAGTGATGGAATGATTGGGTAATGAGACAGACGATGCTGATCCCCAGGCCAGATCGTGAACCTCGTAAGTTCTAGACCAAGAGTGTCCAAATTGGAGTTCTTCGTGGCACTCGCATTATTGGCGCTTGCTCAGTCCGGCAAAGGTGTGTTATTCGTTTGTTCAACTATGAGGTACACTTGCCAATGCATAGGTAGATATCAGCGTGGAACAAGTTGCTGCCCTCGCTGCAGAAGATAATTTACCCGAACCTTTTCTTAACATCGATACCTTGCAACCTCATCCGAACACGTCAGCTTTCTCTTCTCCCTATTCGACCTACAGACAGGCCACTCTTGACCCTTGGAGTGCACCTTCATTCCCAGGCAATGGCGGAGGGGGCACTGACTCCGCTGCCCCTCGAAGTGCGACGACAATTAATGGTGGAGGAGCCACCTCGAGTTTAGCAGGGTCTGGACTTCCAATGGAGTGGTGGAACAAACAAGAACATGTGGACGTGACTATCCAAGGGCAGCAGGGATTCATCCTGAATCGGTATACTGTGTATGAGATTAAGACTGAAGTGAGAGCTCACTCATACATTTTCTTTCGAGTGTACTGATGTGATATGGCATGTAGCGCGGCGAGCCTGTTCATCGCCGGTATTCGGAGTTTGTGTATCTGTGGGACTGCTTGGTACGACGATACCCTTTCCGTCTCTTACCTGCCCTTCCGCCGAAGCGTGTGCAGCGTGAGTTTCGTTGTTTCATATCTCTATTTCGATTCTTATGTGACTTGCAGCCGACGCTGCATTCATTGAGCAACGAAGGTGTGTGTAGACGTGCTGTTCGCTAGTAAGGGACATCTGAAATACCTGTAACAGGAAAGGTCTTGCTAGGTTTCTGAACGCTGTGATGTATGTGCCTCCCGCCCTTATTCGGTACCTGGGATTGAAGATTGTTCAGAAACCATCCGGTAATCAAGGAGGACGGTGTTCTTGCGACCTTCCTTTCAGAACCTTCCTTCGAGAATTGGCGGAAACACACTGCAGTGTCTCTCGAGGAAGAATCTGCAAGCAAACGAATCGATAGGATAGAAGAAATCACTGTCCCAAGTGACCTTGAAGAGAAGCTTGCGTATGTGTAACTTTTTTTATATCATCTCAGCCATTTGCTGAAGAGGTTTAAAGTTCCGTGCGGGGGAAGATCAATCCGTTAATAGAGCAGTGGCAGAGAATATGTGTGTTAACTGAGCGCATAGTAAAGAGACGCGAATCAGCTGCGGTACGGATCCCTTCAAGTCTTAGGCGCACATATTTACCGTCTCACTTCGCATTCCCTCTCTCTTCTTCCTCCTCTCATCCTCCTCTGGGTGATCACGATCACGCATCTGGTCCCGCTTCATCAACGACGTCGTTGGTTTCTTCGATTCTGTCCACGCGCACCACGCATTCCGATGACTTTGAATCGGATGATCAGGCAGATCTAGCGCGGCTGACCAATGTGCTGAGGGCCGTCGTTGAAGTGAACGGACGGTGCTGGAGGGGGGATGAGTGCGAGCTGTGTGACGGCGTAAGACAGGGTATTGGACACGTCGCTTCTCATACGCAACAGCAGTCTGATTTACTGGAACAACGGGTCAGTGTCTCTACACAAATTTTCTATTTCTTGTTGGACGCTTCCTTTCAGACGAATGCGTTACTTTACTCAACGCTGGAGGCGCTGAAGGTGGGTTCCTTCTCATGTGAACAATAAGTGTGTTATTGACATTTTGTCTCTCATGATGCAGAGTCAAAGAGACCTGTATATTGCAATGCGAGATCTTTTTGTCCGTCGCGACCGTCTCTCTGTCGACAATGTCGACAGGTTGAAGAAACGAGTTGATTCGAATTCGATGAAGCTTGAGGGTATCAAGGCTGCTCAGAAGGACGGTTGGCACGAGGAAGCTGACCGAGTTGTTGGTCTAATAGAGAAAGACCAAGCAACTATCTCTTCACTCCTGAACCGAAGGGTGTTTATTCGTGCTTCGTGAGTATTCAAACCCGTTGTTTTCTGTGCTGTGTTACATAAATCTACCTAGAATGTGGCATGAGCTTCGAGTGGTGCTGCACAATAGGGAGAATGTTCTGCTCAGCAAGTTGGTGCAGGAGCTTGCTCGTGACGAGCAGGCTTTCGCCGATAGTGTGCTTTCTAATTGGATATCTCTTGGAAATGCTGTTGAGGGGATGCCGTACGAGTAGGACTACGACGTGGATTATATTTTGAAGCAGTACAAATGTAGCTGTTATAATTATGTGACACTTGGCGATATTTGTTCAGTACTGTACTACTTACACTATATGATCGACGAGTCAAGTATTTGTATGCACTAAAGTCCACTTAGTGGCATACTTCATTCACTCCAAGGCAGTGCCCAATTACCCTTCCTCTGTCCTCCATATATTCGTTTCCATATGGACGGTTTTGACGATCTTCTCGCACCCTCACGGAACGTCCTCGAGGAGAATCCGTTTGAAGACCCGTTTGCCAAACGTTCATCTTCCCCAGACCCATGGTCTAGCTTTTTGCACCAACCTACTGAGCAAGGCCCAACGCATAATGATATCGACTACTACAAGACCGGTTTCGAGGACGAACCTGAGCGCAGAACTAGTCCTACACCCACAACTGAGTCCTATGTCACAGGCGACCGCGGGCATAGCGATAAAAACAGTACAGTTGACCCACTGGATGCTGCTGCAGTGACTGCCGACTCGGATCATGATGATGAACACGGCACGGCGCCGACAAATACCGGCCTCTCGCGCACACCTGGCTTCAGGATATCTACGTATAGCGTGGAAGAGCGTGCGCCGACTGTCTCTGAAACTAAACCAAGCTCTCCTGCGCACGACGAAGAAAAGCTGGTCAGAGCAGCAACTCCACCTCACCAGGAGCCATCCCCGTCATCGCCCACGATATTTCCGTCTGCCGAGATTGCTGCTCCTTACACCTCACAGACGGAGCAGAGTTTCCCTCCGATAGTTGATCAGTCCTTTGGGAGTATATTGGGAGGGAATAGCTCTCAGCGGGGTTGGCAGTCGGACTGGGAGGCTAATGACCAATTGTCACCCATTCATTCTCCCGTCCTAAACAATACAGCCGAAGATGACGATGATGATGACGACGACAAGCCAATCGGCCAATCTACTAAATTCCAGGGCATCGAGAGGATAAATTCTCCTCAGGTGAGTGCTCGCATGATGATTATGAACCAATTGCATACCGGTCATCAGGTCACAACTTCACCCGCTCCTACCTCGATGAGCGGTGATTCGTCAGCTCCTGTCTTCATCATTTCAGTTGACGATCCACAGCGCGTGGGTGACCCAATTCGGTCGTATACTATGTATACCGTGCATACACGGGTGAGCTGCTTTTTGTTTTGCGCCGTGGACCAAATCACTCACATAGCCTCCCAGACCACCTCTCCGCTCTATCAGAAGCCAGCATTCTCCGTGCTACGTCGGTACTCAGATTTTCTATGGTTATATGAAACCCTTTCAATGAACAATCCGGGTGTGGTTGTACCTCCTGCGCCAGAGAAAAACCCCTTCGGACGTTTCGATGAGACATTCGTACAACAACGGCGAATGGCGCTCGAGAAATGCATCCAGAAGATTGCCAACCATCCAGTGCTGGCGAAGGACCCTGACCTCAAGTTGTTTCTAGAAAGCGACACTTTCTCCTTAGACGTGCGTCATACTATTTTTCGGGTAGAGCTTTTCTTAGCTTGAGCGTCGCGCAGATCAAACATAGGAAAGCGGAGATTTCACACGAAAGGGGAGGACTGATGGCATCTATCGGCCAAACCTTGGCGGGTCCGCGGTTCCATGAAACTGATGAGGTGTGTCCTGCGACTTGTTCTTCAAGCCTTGTTGACCTCGTTCTCTTGTAGTGGTTTGATAGACAGCGCGCATACCTGGATGGCCTCGAATCACAGCTGCGTGGATTGGTAAAGTCAATAGAGGTCGTTGCGAAGCAACGCGCTGGTGAATATTGTCTTTCTATGTAGGGTAGTGTAATGATTGATCGTATTACAGAATTGGCTGCTGCAACCGGAGAGTTCGCTACCGCAATAGCTGATCTATCAGTTTCTGACATGGGAAAGCAACTACAGCAATCCTTGGCTGCCATGGCTGACGTTGAGCGTATGGCTGAGGAGTTTCAGAACACCCAGTCGCAACAAGACATAATGACACTCTTGGCCACCGGTAAGTTTACCGTTCACAGCTTTGGGCAACTGTTGATTGTGTGTTAGCGGACGAATATTCAAGATTAGTCAACTCTGTTCGAGTGCGTTGCCTCAACATCACTCCATACTCGTCTCATCTGACTTGACTTGACTTCCAGATGGCTTTCAACTCTCGCACGCGAACGTACACGGCTTGGCAAAATGCTGATGCCGATGTTCGCCGTGTTAAACAAAACCATGAACGCCTTCGAGCTCAAGGTCGTCTGCCTACAGATAGAATAAGCCACACCGTTGCCCAAATATCAGAGGTGTGATCACTCCCTTTATTACCTGCACAGTGCTTATGACCGTTCAGGCTGAACGCCGTGCTCTGGACGCCAAGCACGAATTTGATCAATGCTCAAAACTGATCAAAACCGAAATGGCGAGATTTGAACAAGAGCGTGTGGAGGACTTTAAGAAAAGTTTGCAAACTTTCCTGGATGGCATGATCTCCAGACAAAGAGAGGTAGGTGTTGTAATGTGATGCTTTTAGCGGAGCACTCAATACTGTTGTAGCTCATTGCTGCATGGGAGAAATACCAGCAGGTTTTGCTGAAACGTGTCGCTGCTCCCGATGGGAACAAAGGGTTGACGGTCTTAACGACTTGATTGAGTTGTTTGCGGATATATTCTGTGTCGGGCGTTTTTATGACCATGCCCTGTAAACTTTGGAGCTTGATTCTTCTGCGGTCCAGATTGACCGTTGAGTTATGGTCTTGAGGGCCCGGGCTTACTGGTGGAAGATTCCATACTAGCTAGAAAATGAACAACTGGATCGGTGCATGTTGTCTTCCTGTTGTTGAAGTGTACTGTATCCCTGACAAGCTGTTTTGTCTGCTATATCCCCCCTCATTTTCGAGTCATAATTATCGGCTCACTGCAATTGTAAAGGACCCGTGTTTTCGTAAGTACATACATTGGCAGCGTGCGCAGTTCATTCTTCGGGCTTTCGCCTTTTTGGCGTGTGAGCGGACTGGGCCCTAAACGCGCTACGAGTCGATACGCGAGATAAGTACTATGCGAGCTCATAAGCAACGCAGCGAGACACGAGACTTCTTGACTGCTACTACACTTGACTCTCTGCGGGTCACTTGAGTGCGGGATGATTATTAAGAAGCATTCATATGATTGCCATATACGATGTAGTGTCCACGATTGAATGAAAGAATGATTGAGCGGTTTGGGCGGGGGCGCGAAGCGCTTTCCGATTCCGATCTACGTGAGAGTTGTGAGCTGCGAGGGTGGGAGGGAAAGAACCCTCGCAATAGGCGCAGTCCGGATCACTGGATGAAGTGAGTGTGTGCCGCTGCCAGTGTGCAAGCGGTGATATCTGTGCCCCGTGCATCACGGATATCACTGGGTGAAAAGGGAGCGGCGGGTGGGGAAAAGAAAGGAGGAACGTAGCCATCGAGGACGACTGGGTTGAGATGACCGATAGAGTCACGGAACAGAGGCAAGGGGTTTGTGCCGCATTCGTCGCTTGCGCAAAGACCAAACTCTAGTTCTTCACTGGTGCCTCGTTACGTAGTAGAGCAATAATAGTTATTCGGTTCTAACTTCTTGGCCTGGAAAACTTGGGACTGTAAACTATGATGTAGCGCAACAATCATATGCGAGGATCGAAAGTGCGCGCAAAGCCACCCTTCCCAAATAAGAGACAAAATTTGAGCGCGCTTCTATAGATGAGTATAAAGGGGTATTACACTATCACGTGATCACACAAATCCAGTGCCGCGTGGGACATTACTGTAATTACATAATACTCAGCAGGTCATGCGAGCTGTAGCCGAAACCATTGAATGGTCAGAATGATGACGTAAGTTAAATGGCAAGATCAGGCATAGAACGTTGCTCGGTGCACTGGAGTTTGGACATTAATGCGGTGAACGCCACAACATTCGTCCTTAAGCTTTATTATAAAGCCTTCCTCTGTCCGACAGGCTTTAGCTTCAAACGGCCCTATAAGTAACTCACGGTCATCGTGGTGCTGGTGCTTACTCTTCTCTTTTCGAAACTTCCCATCCCAGTCATTGTAAATAATTTGTTCCTCGAGTTGCCCTCGAGGCTATCTCAGGCATGTCAATATCCAGTATTATGTCGGGCGTCCTAGCGAGGGCAACACTCGCAACCCCCGGAAACGTCGGACTTTCTCTCGAAGACGATGAACCGCTAGCAGCCGCTGACGTGGAAGGCAATGGCTCAGGAAAATGCGAGCTACGAATAGAGGGCATGACATGTGGTGCATGTGTAGAGGTGAATTGTATCACGCCGATGTATTATTATACGCGTACTGACGTGTCGTAGTCCATTGAAGGCATGCTTAGATCGCAAGCTGGTATACGTTCAGTCAAAGTAGCACTTCTCGCCGAAAGGGGTATCATCGAGTATGACCCCCTAATATGGACGCCAGAGAAGATAGTCAACGTTAGTCCGTCACTGACACGTTAGGTGCATGCTCATCATTATTGCTAGGAAATATCAGATGTCGGATTTGATGCCACTGAAATACCAATGGCGCGATCTGATATGGTTACACTGCGCATATACGGAATGACCTGCGGTTCGTGCACATCCGCTGTAGAATCTGGTCTACGCGAGATGCCAGGGATCACTAGTATCGCCGTCTCACTTACCACCGAAACGGCAAAAATAGAATTCGAACCAAGTCTCGTTGGCCCTCGAGAAATGGTTGAACGTATAGAGGAGATGGGTTTCGACGCCTTATTGTCAGATCAAGAAGATGCCACGCAAAAAGAGTCACTTGCTCGTACTAAGGAGATCCAGGAATGGGCCAGTCGCTTTAAGTGGGCGCTCACATTTGCGGCGCCAGTTTTCTTCTTCAGCATGATCGCAAAACACATACCATTTATCCGACCTATCATAAATTTCCATCTATTTAACGGTATCTATTTTGGCGATCTCATCGCTCTCACCTTAACGACTCCCGCACAATTTTGGGTCGGCCAGAAGTTTTATCGGAATGCATTCAAGGCCCTTAGGCATGGTACCGCGACCATGGACGTCTTGGTCATGATTGGCACATCTGCAGCTTACTTTTATTCTTTATTTGCCTTGCTCTTTGGAGCATTCAACACCACGCCCGACTTTCGCCCTTTCATCTTCTTTGACACAAGTACTATGCTCATCATGTTCGTATCCCTCGGACGTTATCTCGAGAACCGCGCAAAGGGCAAGACAAGCGCTGCTCTCACAGATCTTATGGCCCTTGCGCCAACAATGGCTACGATCTACATGGATTCTCCTGCATGCACGCAAGAGAAGCGCATTCCCACAGAGTTAGTACAAGTGGGGGATACTGTCAAACTTGTCCCAGGTGACAAAATACCTGCTGACGGGACGGTCATCCGGGGGTCATCTAGTGTGGATGAAAGCGCAGTCACTGGTGAACCCATCCCTGCCCTGAAACAACCTGGAGACAGCGTCATCGGAGGCACCGTCAATGGCCTGGGGACTTTTGATATGCTCGTGACGCGTTCAGGCAAGGACACAGCGCTCGCGCAGATAGTCAAACTCGTTGAAGAGGCACAAACGTCCAAAGCACCAATCCAGGCATTCGCGGATCGTGTCGCAGGCTTCTTTGTTCCTGCCGTTATATCTCTTGCAGTGTTCACCTTCGCTGCATGGATGGTGGTCTCGAACGTCATGAGCGAGGATAAACTACCGGCTATGTTCCACCGCCACGGCGCAAGTCGGCTAGCCATTTGTCTACAAATGTGCATATCAGTAGTGGTGGTCGCTTGTCCTTGCGCTTTAGGACTGAGTACACCCACTGCCATTATGGTTGGCACTGGCGTGGGTGCAAAGAACCAGATCTTTATTAAAGGCGGCAGGGCGCTCGAGGCCAGTCGGTCGATCAAGCAGATCGTGCTGGACAAAACGGGTACCGTGACGCAAGGGAAGCTCAGTGTGGCAGGCATGGCATGGGCGCCACAACGTGATACCTCCGAGCTCTTGCCTGAGGACAATGTTGGCCCTCAATCTCTATCATTCAAATGCGCTGATGGCACCACAACACGCGCAGCTATCATAGCAATGGTTTCTGCGACAGAGGGCAAGTCAGAGCATCCCCTTGCGAAAGCCATCGCTGTTCATGGCAAGAGTTTACTTGCCCATGCCGATGTCCATGCACCAGCGGTAGACATCAAGTCTTTCGAGAGCGTGACCGGCGCTGGTGTAAAAGCCGTCATCGCATCCTCTGGTTTTAGCTATACTTTATACATCGGAAATGCGCGGTTCATCACACAATCCAACAGCGCACAGCTACCTTCCGTTTTGGCTAATTACGAGGCTCAAGAGAGCAAGCTTGGTCGTTCGGTGATCTTCGTTTCTTCATCACGCGCATCTTCTACTCCGTTACCCCTACTTGCAGTTTCTTTGTCGGACGCCCCGAAGCCCTCGTCTGCGCAGGCAGTCAAGGCATTGCAGGCCATGGGCATGGAGGTGAACATGATGACGGGTGACGGATTGGTTACAGCACTGGCAGTTGCCAAACAAGTGGGGATAAGATCTGAGGGTGTTTGGGCCAATATGAGTCCCAAAGGCAAGGCATCTCTTATAACAGATCTTTTGAACCAAGGCAATGGTGGCGTTGCAATGGTATGTCACTCCAAACTGTTTAGGCTTTGAACCCGACCTATATATCTTATTCTTTTAGGTTGGTGATGGCATTAATGACTCGCCCGCCCTTGTCGCTGCTACAGTTGGCATCGCCCTCTCATCAGGCACCTCCGTAGCCGTCGAAGCTGCCGACATCGTTCTCATGCGCTCCGATCTCCTCGACGTTGTCGCTGCGCTTCACCTCTCACGCAGCATCTTTGCCACAATCCGGCGAAATCTCGTCTGGGCGTGTATATACAATGTGCTTGGGATCCCACTCGCAATGGGCCTGTTCCTTCCCTTTGGGCTGTATATGCATCCGATGCTGGCAGGTGCTGCGATGGCATTCTCGTCAGTGAGCGTTGTGACGAGTTCCCTGATGCTGCGGTGGTGGAGACGGCCGGTGTCAAGCGTGATGCCCGGGGAGATGGTGTACGGGGAGACACTGTTTGAGAGTGGAAGGAATGCGCTGGATGATATGTGGGATTCGATAAGGGGGTTGGTAAGGATGCGTAGAGTTGAGGAGGGGTATAGCCAGCTTCCGGTGGAGATGTCTGAGAATGTGTAATTGAGATATGGTTAAAAGCGGTTTTGTTGTATGTACTACGGGATTCTGAGACTTATTAGAATCTACGGACAAGAATACGAAAATCACTGCCACGGTGCCCGTTTTTGCATTCTCCCGGCAAGTTTATCCCTCCAGTAATACATCGGCTTTGCGTTTGCCTCGTACAACACTCGACTGTGGCACTCTCTTATCAAAAATTTTGGTAGATTATATCAGTTTCATACAGGACTATATATTGGCAGTACTGATAGACACGAAAGAGTGTGAATTGTTTTGCGATGTGATGTTTTTAGTGCCTCCGCAGTCCGGTTCCGTCCGGTTTGGGGGGGTATTTCTGCGAACGCCGAACTGGAAATCCGTCCGGTTCAAGTAAATGAGGCGAACCCCGGACTGGACCATCAAGAAAACATATCAATGGAGACAGTTAGTTTGCATACTCGCATACTCGTTCGGGGCTTTGCGCTGCCTTGTCTCATTCCAAAAAAAACAACTTGCGAGATATTGTAGGGTACTGTGTAGAATGGTGCTGCCAACGAATTTTAGCTCCGAGTTGTAGAAGATAACTACCAATGAAGACTTACTCCCCACCATGAAACTACATCATTAACATCCTCTAATGGTGCTGCGAGGTAGTCATCCAATTCTTGATGGAGCCTACGACTGGTGGCACCATCAGCAATATGAGCTTTGACAGCATCACGCATCCTGCATCGGGCTTGGCCTTTTCATAATACTTATCAAACTAGCCGTAGGTCGAGTCAATACACTGCAATGAATGATGACGGATGACAAATTTACGACGTTCCTGAGGCGTTTCATGCCATCATTAAAGTGATGGCAAGCCCATTTGCCCTTGATAGTCTGACGGGTCCTCTAGCACAGTTGACACGTCGCCATCATCATCATTGACCTGATGATGAGCACCAACAATGATTCGCTTAGGTGTGGGCTCGTTCAGAGGGGCAGGAGGGGGGCGTTTTGCAGGAATGTTCGTGGCAAATATTCAGTGAATATCCTCAAGAGGGTCTGAGCATCCTGAATTGGCACAAAGTACATTAGAAGCTAATCAAAACAG
>CAKNEV010000065.1:0-106170 GCA_930272055.1 Rhizopogon roseolus
AACAGTTGTTGGATTGTAGCAGCTGGAGCAGTGGGGAACCAGTACGTTTGAAGATACTGTGCAAGTTGAGTGTCCGTGCTAGAGAGTGGTGGGGAAATCAGGCTAAAATGATACGAATAATAGACTAACGTGATATTGAGGGTAGAAATTGAAAACAAAGTTCCTTCATCATCACAATCCCCTGTAATGAAAGGGACATTCGCGACGGAGCCTTGCGAGACAAGCTGTTGTGGATTGGCCGTCAGGAATACACCGTCTACTCGAGGTAACCAGGCAAGTGCCAAACTCTGCGATATCGATCAGTGTCGAGCCCACTCTCCATGGGTGTACTGACTTGATACGACATAATATTTGGGGTCTGGTTAATAGCTTCCATGAGCGTGGCGTACGGAACGCCTCGTAAGCATTGCAGCGTGTCTGAGGATCCGGTGCATCCGGTTTTGGCCACGAGAAAGTCGTAGTATCCTTGACCATGAGTGATATCACCGATTGGAATCGGTGATCCACTTTGCATGAATGCACCGCGGAATAGTCCCTCCGTATTCCCTCCGTTGGTGACCATGTGGAGCCCAACGGACCATGCGCCAGCACTTTCGCCCCAGCTGAAACGAAGGGGTTAGCATGGTCCTTGTGGGACTATAGGCATACGTACATAGTTACTTTCGTAGGATCACCACCAAAAGCACTGATATACATTTGGACCCATCTCATAGCTTCTCGCTCTGCAATTAAATGTGGAATGATATCTCAACACTATCAATTAACCACATTCTACTCACGGTCTTGCATTCCCAGGTTTCCTACTCCAGCGTCTTTGATTTCATGAGAGGCTAGGAATCCAAAAGCTGATAGTCACCAATCAATTATTATTACCTTATCTCAATTGCGAGCACTCCACCTGTTAAGCTGCATATATCTTGTTCAGCACATGTCGACAGCATGGGAAAGTGACGTGAAACTCACCGATAATTCATGCTCACATATATTGCAGGCACATCGAGGTCGATTGCCTTATTTACGATGACAGATCCATTGTAACTAATAAATAATTAGCATTTCAGTTCCTATGTTTCCAGCAGTAGGAAACTGCCACTAACCTGCTGGTACCTCCGGTTTCGTAACCTCCTCCGTAGATCCACTAGATAGCTTTCATAATCTGTAATTGCACTGATAAAATTTGAACTTACGATCACAACAGGGAGGTTTGATCCTGCAGTTGCATCCGCGGGTGCAATGACGTTCACAGTTAGGCCTTGCGATAGAGTGAGTTCAACGCCGATCCATTGACCGTCAACCAGGACTTACAGTCTTCGGAACCTGAAATAATCTGGGTTGTCAGGTAGGCGAGGGTCTCAGCAGGTAAGCCGGAAGGAATGGGTATTGTTACAGCCTGTTGAGGACACGCAGAACCATATGCTGTCGCTGAAAAGCTCGTGTTATACGAAGGAATGGGTTGAGGAAGCTGGAACCGGAGATTGCCAGTCCTGGATCAAGAAATCTACGTTAGCCATCTCAAGGAGCGTTCGCTGAGCCTCACTCACGGAGGTAGTGCGAAGGGTATTCCAAGCCATTCGTTCACTGAGCCAGACGCGACACCTGTGACTGTAGCAGTGTCCAAAGTCACTGTCGGCGCTGCACGCCTATACAGTGGGCTGGCAGTCACGAAACCACAGTAGGCTCCGAATAAAACTAAGATATGCTGCGAATACAGCATAATGAACCTCTCGAAAGTATAGGAGGGCAACAAAGTCGATGCTGAATACTGCAAAACTTATCTTAAAGTCATTATATACCTCAATGTTTTTCTGAGCTTACTTTAGTGATCTATGAGTATATTGAAGCACGCACATGATACACAAGGTAACTCCACAGGGGTCTTGCTTCTTTGATATCTGATCTATTAAGGGCCCGGAGGTATGCTGCGGTCACTGTCTATGTCGTGTGCTGGCAGTGTCGCCGCCAACTCGGACAATCATTCCTTCCTACGCCTTCCGGCCCCGACCAGTCCCTGGCTTGGAGTCAGTTAACGGATATTTGATTTAGAACTGTCAAAAAATTGCATACCTCTAGTCTCCCGTAGACAAACGGACGGAAGACAATTGTTCTGTCTTTAGCATCCTTACCTCGGCTGCAGGACTTTCATGACTAGAACGAAAGATAAAAAATTATGGGGTTATTCATTATATGAAGGTCTGGTGGGTGGAAAACAAATTTCATTCAAGGTCAGGGTGTGACCCAAGAGACTTTGAGTGCTTGTCAGTCGACCATCGTATACATAAGTTTAACTTACTTCGCTTGAAGTTTGAACGTTTCAAATGAACCTCATAATTATTTGAAATTGTTTGTTACTTTTGGTTGCACGTGACCCTTACTAGACTTACCTCAGGCCCGGGTGCGGGCTCAAAAGTTCGCCGCCAAATGATTGTATTTTCAGTCCTACAAGGAGGCATCCGATGATACATACCAATGATTCTAGTCAGTCTCCTCGCTCGTAATAATAATCAAGGAAGGTTTCTGTCGCAGCGAGCGGCAATAGTATTAATATTATCATCAGGGTGCCAAGTTCCAACAGCAACGCAACTTCTCATGTTGGCGTGGCAGCTAGCACTGCATACCGACTTGGAGTTCCGACCTGTCGATATCCATTCCACCATACAATAATACGCATGATAATTCTGTACAACCAGGGCCACTCTGAGCCACTGCCATATGGTTGATGACAACTTTCCACCTTGGCGTCCACCAGGGCCTGCGAGAGCCCACCACGACCTTATCCACGACCTTGGCAATCCATTGGAACTCATCGCAAATTACTGTAGAGCTACGACCACAACTTCGCACCAATTTGAGTGTGACCATGTCACCCTTAGCTTCAGCCCTTGTATAGTATGTAGCTTCATTCTGAATGTGCTCAATTCATCGCCGGCGGATCACTAGCTTCCTAGTGCTTGGATTCACTACCGACAATGATCAATTAATGTTCCTCAGCTTGTTGCCCTGGTGATCTACTGCCCTTGAATGAATGATAAGACGGGTGGCTGCTGTGTGAGTAGGCTGTTGCAAAACTTATTGCAGATGGAGACCAGGACACACCGGCTAGCTATAGCCTTGATCATGATGGCTCATTGATCACACGGAAAGAGTCAGAGGTCTACGAGTCGGAGATTGCACTAGATGCTCAGGCAGAAGTTTCAAGCATTTCGGCAAGCACGCACGCACTGCAAACACTCTTTATAAGCAACATTGATAGCCATAGACTTTTCTTGCATTTTTTCCACGTATTTTGTATGTCACAAAATAGCTTTAGTGTGACAGTCACACCAATTTCGTCATCGAGTGGTTAACTCCTCCAACTTGGCAACCAGCCGCATGTACCTCACGGGTTACCATCCCCTGTTACCCGAAATTCACGAAGACCTTGGTCACTGATGACTCACTGTTCAACTTGAAAGTGCACATTTATTCGAGTCTCATTTCTCTCGAAATCTGGAATCCCTCCCCATGTACAACAAACGCGAATGAGAAAGCACTGTTGAAGTTAGTCGACCCTGTTCGAGCTCGACACGTGAGTTCCGGCGATTTTTATTTACTGTATTGTTGTGGCTGAATCTTATTGCGCCGGTGTAGGGACTTTTCCGTACGCGTGCCTTGTAGGCCCCTGTAAAATCGGAGTTGGTATTACTTCGGAAGCACGCATCTGCAAAACACCCCAGTTCTCGTTACTAGTTGATGCATTACGGCTCAGTGATGCAGCTTGCCGATTGGTGGAGATCCTGGTGGCAATTCCAAAAAAGCTCAAGTCCGTAACCAATCCCTGAACTATCCCAAACCGAGCGCTCAATGAGCGGCTAAACTTGTAGATGCGGAATGTCAACCTGCTACTGGGCGGAGCCATACGAGGATTTCACTTCACCGCCACTTTCAGGCTGGACATTTTTTCATGCATTTGGCATTTACTTCTAGCGATCATCTATCTACCCATTCTCGTTGCGCGACACGCCTTCTTTCTCGATCAGGTAAGTTGTTCAAAGTATGATATGAAATAGGCTACGGTCGCTCCAGAACGTACCACCGGCCATCAGAAAGTGATCAGAAGTGATCCGATTCGTCAACTTGCGCAATTGACGCTCATAACCATAACAAGTCAGGAAAGTTATCTAGCTGGTATTACCTATACTTAACCACAGAGAATTCGGTACATCAGGCATGTTTCTGATGTTTCATCATGAAAAGATCACAGCAGTGATTTTGCATGATATCTAATTCTTTGCCCGATGATTTCCACCGTTGTGTCAATGGCGCTCATCGATATATTTAGACCTTGTGTACATACATTCCTGCTATCGCCCATCGACATAATTTAGATTTAGTGTACATACATCTGCACTATCAGAAATAAGGATACATTATAAACATTGGATAAGGCGGGAAGAAACCCTTGAATCATCTGAAATATTGCAGGTTCATATTGTTCATGTAGGCAATGGCCTCAGAACGGTATGTATCCTGTGTAATCTGTTCAGGGAACAAGCCATCAAGGAAAGTGAGCAGCTTGGGTGAGCTAGTGGTCCATTTCGGCCACGAGAGGGTCCCGGCCCCATTTGGGTCGAGGTTAGTAACAAAGCGAACGAGGTATGCCGCCATGTCACCTCCGCCATAAACATTGACCAAATCAGATGAGTGGAACTGGGAGATGGACAGCGTTAGTGTTACAAGATAGCGGTCTGTGTTTCAAGAAAACTCACCGATCCCAATACGGGAACCAACTTGAAACGCTTGCTCACTGCATAACATATTAGACGCTGCTTACAATATATAAGGTGTTTAATCCGACTTACGGAATGACCAGGTGTTCTGCATGCCGGAACGCTGCTGCAAGAAGAAGCGGCGGGGCCCCTGCCATGCTGCGTCGCCTTGTATCGACGCGATACGCTTATATTGCGCACTCAATTGGTTGAGGATTCCTGTATCATACGGGGAGCCCTGAGTGGGATCCTGGGGATAATACACCAACAGTTGTTGGATTGCAGCAGCCGGAGCAGTGGGGAACCAGTACGTTTGAAGATACTGTGCAAGTTGAGTGTCCGTGCTAGAAAGTGGTGAAGAAATTAGCGTGGCTAAAATGATACGAATAATAGACTAACGTGATATTGAGGGTAGAAAATGAAAACAGAGTTCCTTCATCATCACAATCCCCTGTAATGAAAGGGACATTCGCGACGGAGCCTTGCGAGACAAGTTGTTGTGGATTGGCCGTCAGGAATACACCGTCTACTCGGGGTAACCAGGCAAGTGCCAAACTCTGCAATATTGATCAGTGTCGAGCCCACTCGCCATAAGCTTACTCACTTGGTACGACATAATATTTGGGGTCTGGTTAATAGCGTCCATGAGTGTAGCGTATGGAATGCCTCGCAGGCATTGCAGCGTGTCCGAGGAACCGGTGCATCCGGTTTGGGCCACGAGAAAGTCGTAGTATCCTTGACCATGAGTGATATCACCGATTGGAATCGGTGATCCACTTTGCATGAATGCACCGCGGAATAGTCCCTCCGTATTCCCTCCGTTGGTGACCATGTGAAGCCCGACGGACCATGCTCCAGCACTTTCGCCCCAACTGAAATGAAGGAGTTAGCATGATCCTTGTGGGACTAGAGATGTACGTACATAGTTACTTTCGTAGGATCACCACCAAAAGCACTGATATACTTTTGGACCCATCTCATAGCTTCTCGCTCTGCAATTAAATGCGGAATGATATCTCAACACCATCAATTAACCACATTCTACTCACGATCTTGCATTCCCAAGTTTCCTACTCCAGCATCTTTGACTTCTTGAGAGGCCAGAAATCCAAAAGCTGATAGTCATTAATCAATTATCATTATCATTATCTTATCTCTATTGCGAGCACCCACCTGTTAAGCTGCATATATCTTGTTCAGCACATGTTGACATCCCGGGAAGTAGCGTAGAACTCACCGATAATTCATGCTCACATATATTGCAGGCACATTGAGGCCAATTGCCTTGTTGACGATGGGAGATCCATCGTAACTCAGAAACGATTAGCATTCCCGTCCCTCTGTGCCAGCAGTAGGAAACTGTCACTAACCTGCTGGTACCTCCGGTTTCGTAACCTCCTCCATGGATCCACTAGAGAGCTCTCGTGATCTGCAACTGCACTGATAAAATTGAACTTACGATCACAACAGGGAGGTTTGATCCTGGAGTTGCACTTGCGGGCGCGACGACGTTCACAGTCAGGCCTTGTAATAATGTCAGCTCAATGTTGATACATTCATCGTCAATCAGACTTACAATCTTCACCACTAGGAGTGAGGACGTCGTAGATCGTGCTTGTGAGGTGGTTGAGGGTGTCAGCAACCAAGCCGGGAGGAATAGGTATAGTGACAGCCTGTTGTGGACAAGAGATACTATATGCCGTCGCTGAAAAGCTCGTGTTATACGCAGGGATGGATTGAGGAAGCCGGAACCGGAGATCGCCAGTCCTAAATCAACAAATATGCATTAGCCACCTCGAGCAGCGCTTGCTAACCCTCACTCACGGAGGCAGTGCGAAGGGTATTCCAAGCCACTTGTTCACCGAGCCAGACGCGACACCTGTGACTGTAGCAGTGTCTAAAGTCACTGTCGGCGCTGCACGCCTGTCCAGTGGGCTGGCAGTCACGAAGCCACAGTAGGCTCCGAATAAATATAAGATATGCTGCGACAATAGCATGATGGATCTCTCGAAAGTATAGGGGGAAACAAAGTCGATGCTGAATACTGAAAACTCATCTTAAAGACCATACCATTATATATCTCAGTGTTTTACTGAGCTTGTTTTGGTGATCTGGGAGCATGCTCTGTCGATGTTGCTGACAATTATGATTCAAAGATCTGGATCATCAATCACCCCTTCCGCAAGAGTAGATCAATGCAAGTCACAGTACAAGTCACAAGATGGCGCAGGGTGAGGTATGAAACCTGTCAACAGACATTAGATTTTCATCAGGCTTGCGTTGGCTTGTCAAACCATCATTGAGGACAAAGTTCGCCCCACGATCAGGTGGCTTCAAATGTCATAAAAAGCACTTGAAATAAAGGGACAGTTTCTTGGTGCAAGAGCTCCTGAATGAGAATGGCAGAACCGTTCGCTGCGGCAGTCATTTCCACAAATATGTGATGTCGCCAATCTTGTCCTTTTCAGCACGATTTGGTGGCATCCAAGTAGAAGAAAATGAAATGAAACCTCAATATAGTAACTGAGAAGATTAACGACTCACCACGGGTTCAAATTGACGTGTATGAGATGTCCGTTTAAAGCCGTTCCCGAGACTCTCAGGAACTGAAAGTTGATCATATGTCATTGTCCTACATCGTGAAGACGGTTAGGAAAGAATAGGGCAGGTGGTATACAGTGTGATGCCGTACCTGATAACATGGCAGGGTTGCCAACTTGCCTTAACGTAGATTTGTCTTATTTCCTTGGTCTGGCACATTAAGGGCGCGGAGGCAGGCTTGATGCTTGCCATTTGACGAACAGCAATCTCCATTACTGTGGCGTACAAGTTTACAATTGTACAAGGGAGCTGATGAAAGACTACCGGGTGAAACAGCATAGGTTTCTGTGTAAACAATTAGTTATGCAGACGGCTTGTCCCACCTTGTCGATATCTCTCCTAAACTACTTAGTACTGACACCGTGTGACGGGGAAATTGAGTTTCCACCGTTGGCTGGCATGCACTCTTACCGGGAGAATGAGATCATGATGTTCCAAAGGGAGGGCATTTTGAACTTTGAACTCGGTATGCAAAATACAGTTTGCATATGGTATGCTGGTAGTGTCACCACCGACATCGCTTCTTCGGACCTGTTGTGGGGTCAGGACATTTGAATCAGAATCAAAATATCAAATACCTGTGCCCATCTGCACTGAGAGCAGGGCACTCACACAAGCACGACAGGCTGCACGGAGCCATTTCATTATGTCAAGGTCGGGTGGTTGGATTGCAATTCGGAAATATCCGGAAAGGACCCCGAAAGGCAAAGAGCGATACATCAGACATGATTCTGGGTTTGCTGATTCTGGAACCAAAGGGCGCGACTCAAAACTGTTTTCTCATTGTATACAATCCTGTCAAGCTATCTACCAAGCATAATTATGCAAAGCGCTGTAAAACATATGCCAATTTCGCCCAGGGGTGGCCAGGCAACGAGCCCAGGGTACTCAACCATCACTAACTTGGACATATTATTTATGTTCTTAAACAGCACTATGTCTACCAAACCTTTGGTAGAAGACGGTATGATGGGAACGCCGGCTCGATGGGCTGCGGGTTGCAGCTTCTGACGTGGAAGTTCAACTGCGTACTAAGCACTGAACCATTGCCATACATTCCACCATATGGCATACATGCACACGCAACAACGTAACTGAGTCAGCGTGTTTGCCAGTTTTTTCACGATCACTCCGGTCTGACCATGTATTACATATGACATAAAATATACAGAAGGATCGGGATTAGTGCCGATTCGACCCGTTGTTGACGGACCTGAGCAGTTCGCTCATAGGTAGACAAACAAGTGTTAGGCAACATCTAATATCACGGAAAGGTTGACAGGTGAGCGATCGTGGCCTCTTTCATTGGATCTGTGCAGCATACTTTGCTTTGTTTTACTTTCACTCGATGACAGTGACGTAGCAGATATGAGACAATCGCGATTCAGACACGGACCCAACAATGTTAGGACAGCGCTGACAGTTAATAGATGACTGTAAGTTCACGCCGCGCCTGCCCTACAGGAGTGCTTTCCTACACAAATCAGGTCACGTCCAGGTTCGGTGCGCAATATTTACGACAATGATGCGGATGTAGTAACAGATGCGACGATGGCGGCACTGTCAGGTGCCTGTAGACCAACAGCAGTACCCGTATCCGTGCTTGTGCTGTTAGTGGTATCAGAAGCTACGAGTTCTGGGAATTGTGGGGCAACAGGTCGCTCACCGCATATAGATGCAACCCAAAGAAGAACATCGTTTTTCCATCCAAATCCAACATGAACCGCCTATTCACCGCCGAACTGGAAAAATCGAAGTTGAGGTCAGAAAATTTCTCGAACATCTGTACATTCGCGCGTCAATGCGACGACTGGACTATTCTGACTTTACTGGTGTTATTAATGCCGTTGGTAAGATTCAATCGATTGGCTGGGAGCTGCGGATGGAGCCGCTAGTGATATGCCTGACAAAGGTTTAGCACGAGTCTAATGAAGAATAGGGTCTAACTCACTCGCCGCAGTGCCCTAGCGTGATACCTGTTAGTTATTTCGCGCTGAAGAGTGACCCTCCACATTTCGCCAAGGGGTTGGCCAGGCAGTCGAGCCTCCGTAAAGCCAAACTGGCCTACAGGGACGGGATCATATGTGGATTGGGCATATCATCGGTTAGTAAGGTTGTAGCACGGAGTGGTTGCATAATGATGTACGAAAGCGGGGGCTACTAGGAGTTCGGGGCGTCCCTGCAAGGACAGGAACACATTAATGGTCCATACGTAACTAGTGCAGGGAGTTACCATTACAGGTCTGTTCATAACCAAATTAACCGGTGCGAAGTAATCAAATACGTTCGACTGGGAGACAAAAACTTCGTCTTGGATGATATCATTCCACACAGGGTAGAAAGCCGTGGCCGTAAAGATGTCAAGTTAAAGTTGTGAAATGCGGTTTTTGGATGCCAGAGGATGTCAAAGGAAGGAATATACCTCTCAACACCCACCAGGTTCGTTGTATGGACATGCCCCATGTAGAGCATCAGGATCCTGTAAAAGCGGCGAGGAAGTGCAACATGTCAAAGCAAAGAACTCAATGGCCAATAGGAAGTTTCATTCCAAGGCTCATGAAGGGTGCTTGCTGTGAGTCATGCCTTAGGTGCTCTTGCCAGGCAAAGATAGTGACTCAGAACGATCTCCTGCGAATTCTCGAAGAACGCCGGAAGGACTGCTTCACATATAATTCGGGCGACGACCAGTGAGTCAAAATTAAATGCCTGAATGCAGACTTTCTGATGAGGACTGCCTGAACGCCTCTATGACTAGGAATAAAAGTAAAAGAAGATATGTCTGTCAAACCAATGATCTCTGCCCTGTAAACAGCTGGTTGGTTGTTCTCGCATATCATAATCTGCCATAGTTGGGACGCCTACTTAGTTTGAGATGTCGCGCACTTGCCCGACAGACGACGCATAATAACATGCCCTGATGGTGGTTCACTCTGACCATGGGACCTGGAGAACGGCGCACAGATTAGGAATGACTAGCGTGATAATGGAGAGTATTAAATACACCACTATGTCTGATCGGCAAGACAGTTGCACGCGGCAGCTACTAGTATGATGTGATGGTGAACACTAAAATTGTGGGATGTCGAGACTAAGAAGGTCGTCGCTGAATGAACGGGACGCAGCGATACTACAAGTTCAGTGTGTTGGAGTGCAGACGGCAAGTGTGGGTCCAACGACACGACGATAAGGCCACGAGGGCACAGCAAACTACTATTTTGAGCACAATTCCCAGGATCCACAAGCCACCCAAACTCAAGCACTGTGTCTGGAATAGTGAATGATTCTACTTCCAACAAAAATCTCTCATAGAAATCAAACAAACTGCCGGTTCAGAGCCAATGTTTTACTGAGCTTACTTTAGTGATCTATTACCCCTCTCGAAATCTGGAGCCAGGAGTGCCTCTCCTTTACAACAAAAAGCCTGGATTAGAATTTAGAAAGCACACCGTGATGTCAACCTGCTACTGGGGCCATGCGAGGATTTTACTTCGATATGAACCTCATCGCCAGTTTCAGGCTGAACATTTTTTTTATGCATTTGGCATCTACCTCAGCGGTAATTTATCTATCCATTCTCATTGCGCAAGATGCAGTTCTTTGTCGATTACGTACGTTGTTCAATGTCGCTCCGGAACGCACCACAGCTGGCCTTCGGGGAGCAATCAGACACGCCATCCGACAAGTTCCTCAATCTCATATCCACCCTACCGAAGAACCAAACCAGCATCTACACTCAACTCAGCACTCGTCGCATCCCAGTGACTCAACCTCCACCTGCACCGCATTGGAAGAAGTGACACGCCGTCTGCCCAGGAACGAACGAAACAATCCACCATTATCTCTTCGACTGTCCGCAATATGCTCACGAACGTCACAAATTCACTAATGCTCTGCGTCGTGACGCCTCCTCGATATCATACATTCTCTCATCAGACAAAGCCACCAAACCATTAATGCGATATATCTACAGCTCGGGAAGGCTCAAACAGACATTCGGTGAGATGAAGATTGATTAACTTTACAAATTTTCACGCACGTAGAGACACACAGAACATAAGCATCAGTACATAACACGACACATAAATGTAATAACACAACCTCTCATACTCCACGACGGGAGGGAAAGGAACTTGCTGGACAAGACCCGCTGTAGGAATAGAGGCTGCGAGAAGAAGGAGGCATGTGAACCCGGCACCAGTTAATACGAGACCCAAAGACAACAACCGATCGCACCCAAACAACAACGCTCAGACAACACCCAATATCCCACATTGACTCCTCTCACACCATAGCGTTTTGCCTCTGTATGAAGTCAGCGTCGGCCTTTGCCTGACACTACGCTGACGGAGTACATGTTATATTACACACATTAGACTATACATATGCATACGATAGATATCGGTCTACGACCCCAAAGGACAATAAATTTGAAAAAAAAAAGTAATCAGAAGTGGTCCGATTCATCGACCCAATTAACTTGTGCAATTGAGTGCTTAAGCAGCTCGCTCATATGCAGTGAAGTTTAGCTGGTATTAATTATACTTTCTGGTGTGATACTCCAGGGAACCCGGTAGGTAACGCATCTTCATCATCACAGTAGTGATTGTGCATCCTTTGCCCGTAGGTTTCCACCCTTGAATCATCTGACATATTGCAGGTTCACACTGTTCATGTAGGCAATTGCGTCAGCACGGTATGTATCTTGTGTAATCTCTTGAGGGATCGGGCCGTCAAGAAAAGTGAGCAAGTTGGGTGAGCTAGTGGTCCACTTCGGCCATGAGAGCGTCCCGGCCCCATTTGGATCGAGGTTAGTAACAAAGCGAACGAGGTATGTCGCCATGTCACCTCCGCCATAAACATTGGCCAAATCCGATGCGTGGAACTCGCAGACGGAGAGCGTTAGTGTTACAAGATAGCGGCCTGTGTTTCAAGGAAACTCACCGATCCCAATATAGGAACTGACTTCAAACGCTTGCTCACTGCATAAGATCATTAAACGCTGCTTACAGCTTATGAGGTACCGAATCCAACTCACGAAATGCCCAAGTGTTCTGCATGCCGGAGCGTTGCTGCAAGAAAAAGCGACGTGGCCCCTGCCATGCTGCATCGCCTTGTATCGATGCGATACGTTTAAATTGCAAACTCAATTCGTTGAGAATTCCTGTATCATACGGGGAGCCTTGAGTGGGATCTTGGGGATAATACACCAACAGTTGTTGGATTGTGGCAGCCGGAGCAGTGGGGAACCAGTACGTTTGAAGATACTGTGCAAGTTGAGTGTCCGTGCTAAAGTGGTGAAAAAATTAGCGTGGCTAAATGATACGAATAATATACCAACGTGATATTGACAGTAGAAAATGAAAAGAGGGTTCCTTCGTCATCACAATCCCCTGTAATGAAAGGGACATTCGCGACGGAGCCTTCCAAGACAAGCTGTTGTGGATCAGCCGTCAGGAATACACCATCTACTCGGGGTAACCAGGCCAGTGCCAGGCTCTGCAATATCGATCAGTGTCGAGCCCACTCTCCATAAGTTTACTCACTTGATACGACATAAGATTTGGGGTCTGATTAATAGCGTTCATGAGCGTGGCATACGGAACACCTCGCAGGCATTGCAGCGTGTCCGAGGAACCGGTGCATCCGGTTTGGGCCACGAGGAAGTCGTAGTATCCTTGACCATGAGTTATATCACCGATTGGAATCGGTGATCCACTTTGCATGAATGCACCGCGGAAAAGTCCCTCGGTATTCCCCCCATTGGTGACCATGTGAAGCCCAACGGACCATGCGCCTGCACTTTGACCCCAGCTGAAGTGGCGGAATTAGTCTTGTTCTTTGGGGATGAGAAGCACGCGTACATAGTTACTTTCGTCGGATCGCCACCAAAAGAACTGATATACTTTTGAACCCATCTCATCGCCTGTCGTTCTGTAATGAGATGTGGCATGGTATGTCAGCACCGCCAATCGATCACGTTCTACTCACGATCTTGCATTCCAAGATTTCCTACTCCAGCGTCTTTGACTTCTTGAGAGGCCAGGAATCCAAAGGCTGGTAGTCATTAATCAATCATCATTATCTTATCTCAATTGCGAGCACCCACCTGTTAAGCTGCATATATCTTCTTCAGCACATGTTGACAGCCTGGGAAAGTGGCGTGGAACTCACCGATAATTCATGCTCACATATATTACAGGTGTATCGAGGTCGATTGCCTTATTGACGATGGCAGATCCATCATAACTAAGAAACAATTAGTATTTCCCTTCCAATGTTCAGGCAGTAGGAAATTATCACTAACGTGTTGGTACCTCCTGTTTCGTAACCTCCTCCATAGATCCACTAGACAGCTCTCGTGATCTGCAACTGCAGTGATAAAATTGGACTTACGATCACAACAGGGAGGTTTGATCCAGGAGTTGCATCCGCAGGCGCGAAAACGTTCACAGTAAGGCCTTGTAATAGCGTGAGCTTAACGCCGATAGATTCACCGTCAATCAGACTTACAGTCTTCACCACTGGGAACGAGGACCTCGTTGATCTTGCTCGTGAGGTGATTGAGGGTTTCAGCAGCCGGGCCTGGAGGAATAGGTATTGTAATATTCTGTTGTGGACAAGAGAGACTATATGCCGTCGCTGAAAAGCTCGTGTTATACGAGGGGATGGGTTGAGGAAGTCGGAACCGGAGATCGCCAGTCCTGAATCATGAAATCTACATTTACCATCCCGAGCAGCGTTCGCTAAGCGTCACTCACGGAGGTAGTGCGAAGGGTATTCCAAGCCACTTGTTCACTGAGCCAGACGCGACGCCTGTGACTGTAGCAGTGTCTAAAGTCACTGTCGGCGCTGCCCACCATTCCAGTGGGTAGGCAATCATGAAGCCGAGGTAGGCTCTGAATAAAGCTAAGATTTGCTGCAGAAACTGCATGATGGACCTTTGGAAAGTATAGGGGGCAGCAGAGTTAATGCTAAATACTGAAAAACTCATTTCAAAAAACCGTATGATATATATACCTCAGCGTTTACTGAGCTTGTTTTGGTGATATGGGAGCATGTTCTGATGACATTGTTGACGACTGTTATTCCAAGATCTGGATCACTAACCGTGTTTTCCACAAGAGTGGACAGTCACAAGATGGGGCAGTGAGGCAGAAACCTGCGCCGAGTGTTAGATTTCCATCAGGTTTTTGTCGGCTTGTCAAACTACCATTTAGGAAAAGGTTCCCCCAACGACCAGGTCGCTATAAATTTCGTAAAAAGCAGTTGAAAAGCATGGGGCAAGTTCCTGATGCAAGAGCTCCTGATGAGAATGGTGGAACTGTCCGCTGCGGCAGTCATTGACACAAATATGTAACCTTTGACGATGTCACCAATTGTGTACTGTTCAGCACGATTTGTTGGCACCCAAGTAGAAAAAACATCAGGAGTACCTCAATATAGTAATTGAGAAGACTGACAACTCACTGCGGCTGCCAATTGACGTGCATGGGAGGTCCGTTTACAGCCGTTCCGAGACTCAGGAACTGAAGGGTGATCATATGCCACTGTTCCACATCGTGAGGACGGTTGGGACAGACTAGTGCAGACGGTATTCAGTATAATGCCGAACCTGATAGCGTGGCAGGGTTGCCAACTTGCCATAATGTAGATGCGTCTTGCTTCCTCTTGATGCTTGCTGTTCGTCTCCATTATTGTGGCGTAGAATTTGACGATTGTACAAGGGAGACCCCGGGTGAGGCAGTCTGGTCCGCGTGTAAACACTTAGCTGCCTGATCTAAATTCCGTTGCAGAAGGAAGTTGTCCCATCTCGTCGATGTCTTTCCAAAACTACTTAGTACTGAAACTGGCAGGGAAAATTGGTTTCCATGATTGGCTAGCATGCTCTCTCACTTGGGGGAATAAGATGATGTTCCAAAAGGGAGCGCTCTTAACTTTGGGTATGCAAAATACAGTTCGCATATGGTATGCTGGCAGTGTCGCCACTGACATCGCTCCTTCCGACCTGTCGTGGAGCCGACTCCATTTGAATCAGAACGAAAATATCAAATACGTGAGCCTAAGAGCAGGGAATCAGGGGGCCGTCGAGGTTGGGCGGTTTACAGCGCTTTTCATCATTATGCAGAACTTGCAAAATGTTGGATTGCAGTGCGGAAATGTCCGGCAAGGACCCCGAAAGGCAGAGACGAAACACTTACGGGGTCCTCACTGGGTTGTGGATATGAAAAGCTGTCAAACACCAATTTACGGTCAGGCACCAGGCCCAAGATACCTCTCACTCAGCCTCAACTACCACTATCTTGAACATATTATTCATGTTCCTAAACAGCACTATGTCTACCAATTCTTTGGTGGAAGATGGTATGATTGGAACTTCGGCCCCCGTGGGCTGCGGATTGCGCTTCTGACGTGGAAGTTCAACTGCGTACTAAGCTTGTACATTCCAACATATGGCATACACGCACACGTAGCGAGGCAACTCAGTGTGTGTGCCAGTTTTTCACGATCATTTCCAGTCTAACCAGTCTAACCCGCCTCATTTACACAGCATGTGTTACATATGACATAAAATGCATAGAGAATCAGGATTAGTGCTAATTCGGCCCATTGTTATCGGACTCGAGCAGTTCGCCCATAGGTAGACAAATAAGTGTTAGGCAACATCTAACATCACGGAAAGGTTGATAAACGAGCGATCGTGGCCTCTCTCATTACATCTGTGCAGTACGCTTTACTTTGTTTTACTCTCACTCGATAACAATGATGTGGCATTTATGATACAATCCCAATCGCGATTCATACACGGACCCAACAGTTTTGGGGCAGCGCTGACAGTTAATCGATGACTGTAAGTTCACGCCGCGCCTGCTCTACAGGACTGTTTTGTTACACAAAGCAGGTCTCGTCCAGGTCCAATTTACGAGAAGAATACGGATGTAATGACAGATGCGACAATGGCGGCACTGTTAGACGCCTGTAGACCAACAGCAGTGCCCGTGCCCGTGCTTGTGCTGCCAGTGGTAGCAGAAGCGACGAGTTCTGGGAATTGTGGAGCAACAAACCGCCCACCGCATATAGATGCAACCCAAAGAAGAATATAGTTTGTCCATCCAAATCCAACATGAACGACGTATTCCCGGCGGAACTGGAAAAATTTCCCGAACATCTGTACATTCGCGCGTCAATGCGACGTCTGGACTACTGAAAAATAACCGACATTACCGGTGTTATTAATGCTGTTGGTAAGATTCAATCGATTGGCTGGGAGCTGCGGATGGAGCCTCCAGTGGTATGCCTAGCAAAGGCTTAGCACGAGTATTACTCTAATGAAGAATAGGGTCTAACTTACTCGCCGCAGCACTCTAGCGTGATACCTGCTAGCTATTTCGCGCCAAAGTGTCCCCCCATCCTTCGCCTGAAGTGGAATTTCTGCATATTCCCGCTATTGGCTATGGATAGCATGTTGATGTCCGCTCTTGGTCAAGTTGTGCTCGCGTTCATATTAGCCGGTGCTCTGCGGAAGGGGTTGGCCGAGCTTCCGTAGAGCCAAACTGGCCTCAGGGACGAGATCATACGTGGACTGGGCATATGTAGTCCGTCGATACTAAGGTCGAATGATATACTGAAGCAGGGGTTCGAGGCGTGACTCAGATGGTCCCTGTAAGGCACAGGAATACATTAATGGTACATACGTAAATAATGCAGGGAATTACCATTACAAGCCTGTTCAATGAATGAATGTAACCAGAACGGGGCATCGTACTTGTTCATATCCGTATTGACCGGTATGAAGTAACCAAGTGCGTTCGACTGGGAGACAATAACCTCATCTTGGATGATGTCATTCACGCAGGGTAGAAAGCTGTGGCCGTAAAGATGTCAAGGTAAAGTCGTAAAATGCGAGTGTTTGGTGCCAGAGGATGTCAAAGGAAGGAGTATACATCTCAACGTCCGCCAGCGTTCGTTGTATGGACATGTACAACATCAGGATCCTGTAGAAGCAGTGAGGAAGTGTAGCCCTGTCGAAGTCTTGTTTCTTTATCAAGCTTCAGGAAGGGTGCTTGCCCTGAGTTGCCGTGGGCGCTCTTGCCAGGCAAAGATAACGACTAACCGACTCGCTCGGACGCTCAGAACGATCTCCTGCCAATTCTCGAAGAACGTCGGAAGGACTATTTCACATATAGTTCGGGCAACGACCAGTGAGTCAGAATTGAATGCCTGAAAGCAGACTTTCTGATGAGGACTGCCTGAACGCCTCTATGTCCAGAAGTAAAAGTAAAAGAAGATAAGTCGGTCAAACCAACAATCTCGGTCCTGTAAACAGCTCGCTGGTTGTTCTCGCATACGATCTGCCATAGTTGGCAAACCCAACGTGGACCATGTCATCACTGGTTGCCTGAGATGAAACGTGTATGCAAATAAAGCCCAACGTGATGCTGCAGACCTACTTAGTTCGAGATGTCGCGCACTTGCTTGACAGACAACGCATCATAACATGCTTGGATGATGGTTCACTCCAACTACGGGACCTGGAGAACGGCGCACGGATTGGAAAAGACTAGCGTGATGACGAAAATAAGGCAAGAGTATTAGATACACCACTGTGCCTAAGCGGCAAGACAGTTGCACGCGGCAGCTGTGATGTGATGGTGAACAGAACACTATGCAATTGCAGTTTGTGGTCACATATGGTCGGGATTTTCCGCTTACTTGTATTGTTGTGGCTGAAACCTTATCGTCGGTGCGTACTACAGTCTACCATAGGGACTTTTGTATACCCTACGCGTTTCTTACGGGTTCCCTGTAAAACCTGAGTTGGTATTACTTCGGAAGCACGCGCCTGAGACTCCGGAAACTCAATATACTAAAATTGTGGGATATCGAGACCAAGAAGGTCGTCGCTAAATGAATGGGACGTAGCGATACTACAAGGCCAGTGTGTTGGAGTGCAGATGCAAACGTAGGTCCAACGACATGACGATAAGAGTGTGGGATGTCGAGGGCAGCAGGGCAGTACTAGGTCTAATCAAGACAAGTAGCCAGTAGGTGTGGCCATGATGTAATAGTATTTACCAGGACCTGACGGAAAGTTTGCGGTGGGCAGATTCAACGACAGTCTGACATGTTGGAGATAATAGGTCGTAAAACGTTCATTTCCTTTTTAGGTATATATTAGTAATCTCGGACTTCTCCGTCTAGCCTAGTACATTACGAACGCTCATTCTATCGTACTGTTCCCTCAGTCTTTCTATACACGAGACTGAGGGTTCCATTCCTTACTAGTCACACTACTCATACTGATTCAGTGTAGTATACTTACACCATTGTGTGTCTAGGTACATATAATACAGTCTTCCTATACACGAGACTGAGGTATACTTACACCATTGTGTGTCTAGCTCGGAAGCATATTTCCACATGACAGAGCAACAAAAATCTGATATAGACACAGGGACGGGCTGCTCTCTCCCGCTCTCCGCAATCAAAAACGAGGAAGATGATGTTTATAGCTTGGCATGAACGTTAGATCAAGTCTTCGCCACATGGGGGCCGAATCAAAATCTCCTGTCTGCTGACGTGAGTGGCGCATAAGGCTGCCCGGTAACAACCAAGCCAGATTATCTTTCGCTGATCAAGTGGCGGCAGGAAAGTCAATCATCGTTTCGCCTCTTTGAGAAACGAGTCACTGCTCAAAGAGATAGCCAATTCAAGGTCCAGATTATCACCTAGTCTCTTGATCATGATGCTCTGGGACAAAACTGACTTGCGATGTGGTAATGGGCCTAACGTAGAGGCAGTGGTGACTCTGAAACCAACAAGTACGTACCAACTCGCCTTCAAAAGCGATCTGGATTAGTGCCGATTCGGCAACTAATTGAACGGAGTCAAGGAAGTGATCGTAACATTTAATTTCGCGTCATACTAGTTGGCAGCTGAATATTGAATGCTGAGCGCTGAGCCATCGCAGCCTCCGGGTACATCCGGCCCATATGGTACCTTCCGATACAATAAGCAAATTATATCCTACCACACTGGGGGGACAGGGCAATGTGTCCTTTGGAATAAATCTGAACACATCATGAGGAATGACAGAATTTTGCAAAGCTGAGCCACTTGAAAGTTGAAATTATTGTGATCATATTTTGAACACATTGCGAAAAATGAAATCTGATTGGCTGATCAACATTTTTTCAGAATGAAAGCAAGATTTTTCGCCAGATTTCAGGGTGGTCTCAGTTTGTCTTAGTGCTGCCGAAGTTCGGTTCAGTCCGGTTCTCAGAGGCTTTTTTCCGAACCTCGAACTTTTCTAAAGTTCGGTTCAATAGGATTGCCTGAACTTCGAACCGGACTTTAGAGAACGGGTTCAGCAGGTTCGGTTCAGGTTCAGAACCGGTTCGAACCAAGAACCAAAATAAAAATTTCACAAAAAAATACTACAAAGTATATGTACCCTTAGTTATCTACTACTGCTGGTTCTGCATGAGTACGAGCTGAAATATGACCCTGACGATATGCACTCTTAAGCAGCTGCAGTGCTTCAAATACTTCGGGAAGCAAACTGTTGCGGCGTGCTACACCGGTAATGCCCCCACTTGAGAATGCACGCTCCGATGCGACTGCCGACCCTTGAATGGCTAGGTAGTCCTTGGCAATCCTTGCCATCGTGGGATATTGCACGGAGTGTTGCTACACAGTGGAAATGTGTTAGTTCACCATGGCCCGTGAACACGAATAAAAAAACTTACACCCCACCAAGCCACTGGGAAGTTGTCAACGTTCTCCAGAGGAGCTGCAAGATAATGAGTAAGTTCTTGACGTGTGCCTTGGTTTGCTGCATCAGTCGCAAGGCGTGATTTGACGGTGAGACGCATCCAGCTATGTCCATATGAACCTTCACGTGCGATCATGCTCGGCACGTTCGGGTTTGTCCCCGAGGTGCGAGAGGCGTGTGGTGTTGACTTGTAGTATTCATCGAACTTAAATAAGAAAGTAAAAATTAATGGTTGGTCAAATAATAAGTGCGAAGGACAGACACTTACCAAATTTTCAAGGCGTGCCATGCCATCATCGAAGTAGCATGTGTCCCATCTGTCTTTTGCGTACGCTAGCTTGTAGTTAGGGTCCAAAGCTATTCATATCGAATCAGCCTTAATTAATCAATAAAAATAAAAGTAAAAACATACCAAGACAAATGAAGTATACGTCTGTATCATCAGTCTTAGAATACCATTTCTCTAGGTTATTGAGGCCCGAAAAAATCGCATTTTCGACAGCACTGAAGTTTTGAAGACTGAGCCATATTTTGCCATGACTCCTGAAGGAATTCGAGCACAGGAATAGTACGCCATACTGTGGGTTCACGAGTTGCTGAGAATGACTGTTGAGCGTTAGCAGGCTCCTATAATGAGTCGCCAGTTAGCGGAAACAAAAATAATGAAAAGAGACGGACCTGGAGTACATCTCGCATAAGCTCCATCTTCGCCCACTCTTGACCCGAGAGTCTGAATCCTGCGTATGACTTTCCTTGTAGTTTCGGAACCTCGTCACTGTCATCTGCGAGTGTCTTCGATCACGGTGTACTTAAAATTTGACTCTCTGGAAAATAGGCCTTTGTCCCCAGTGCCAATATGTTGGTAAGTCACACACTATCACCATGGAGAGATCGTAGCGGCGAGTGTGCACAACACCTAATCCTTCTTGCGTTGAGTTCCGTTGTGCTATCAGAAGAACTCGTCAATATAAATTAGATCAAGTGTACATACACCTCCACTATCGTTCATCGATATAATTGAGTGTACATACATCTCAATAAAGATACATAATAAACATTAAATAAGAAAGGAAGAAATCCTTTCATCTTACGTATGCCAGGTTCACACTGTTCATGTATGTAATGGCGTCTGCGCGGTATGTATCCTGTGTGATCTGCTGAGGGATCAAACCGTCAAGGAATGTGAGTAGGTTAGGTGAGCTGGTGGTCCACATCGGCCACGAGAGGGTCCCAGCCCCATTTGGGTCGAGATTAGCAACAAAGCGAACGAGGTACGCCGTCATGTCGTTTCCGCCGTAGACATTGGCCAAATCAGACATGTGGAACTGGAAGATGACAAGAGTGAGTGATATAAGAGTCACGTGCGTTTCAACAAAACTCACCGATCCAAGTACAGGCACCGACTTCAAACGCTGGCTCACTGCATAAGATATTAAACGCTGCTTACAATATATAAGGTGCCTAACTCGACTCACGGAATGACCAGGTGTTCTGCATGCCGGAGCGCTGCTGCAAGAAGAAGCGGCGGGGCCCCTGGAATGATGCGTCGCCTTGTATCGACGCGATACGTTTAAACTGCGAACTCAATTGGTTGAGGCTTCCTGTATTATACGGGGAGCCTTGAGTAGGATCCTGCGGATAATACACCAACAGTTGTTGGATTGTGGCAGCCGGAGCAGTGGGGAACCAGTATGTTTGAAGATACTGTGCAAGTTGAGCGTCCGTGCTACAAAGTGGTGAAAAATTAGAGTGGCTAAAATGGTATGAATAATAGACTAACGTGATATTGAGGGTAGAAAATGAAAAGAGAGTTCCTTCGTCATAACAGTCCCCTGTAATGAAAGGGACATTCGCGACGGAGCCTTGCAAGACAAGCTGTTGTGGATCAGCCGTCAGGAATACACCGTCTACTCGGGGCAACCAGGCAAGTGCCAAACTCTGCAATACCGATCAGTGTCGAGCCCACTCTCCATGGGCATACTCACTTGATACGACATAATATTTGGGGTCTGATTAATAGCGTCCATGAGCGTGGCGTACGGAACGCCACGCAGGCATTGCAGCGTGTCCGCAGAACCGGTGCACCCGGTTTGGGCCACGAGAAAGTCGTAGTATCCTTGACCATTAGTGATATCACCGATTGGAATCGGTGATCCACTTTGCATGAATGCACCGCGGAAAAGTCCCTCGGTGTTCCCCCCGTTGGTGACCATGTGAAGCCCAACGGACCATGCGCCGGCGCTTTCACCCCAGCTGAAGCCATATTAGAGTAGTTCTTGTGAGATGAGAAGCACACGTACATAGTTACTTTCGTGGGATCACCACCGAAAGAACTGATATACTTTTGGACCCATCTCATCGCTTGTCGTTCTGTGGTTAAACGTGGCATGATATCTCAGTACCACCAATCGATCACATTCTACTCACGATCTTGCATTCCCAGGTTTCCTACTCCAGCATCTTTGACTTCTTGAGAGGCGAGAAATCCAAAGGCTGATAATCGTTAATCAATCATCATTATCTAATCTCCATTAAGGGCGCCCTACCTGTCAGGCTTAATAGATGTTGGTCAGAACATGGTGACAGCCTGGGAAACTTGCGTGGAACTCACCGATAATTCATGCTCACATATATTGCAGGCACATTGAGGTTGATTGCCTTATTGACGATGGGAGATCCATCGTAACTAAGAAACTATTTAGCATTTCCACCCCTGTATTCCGGCAGCAACTGTCACTTACGTGCTGGTGCCTCCAGTTTCGTAGCCCCCTCCGTAGATCCACTAAATAGCTCTCATCATCTGCGATGGCACCGATAAAATTTGAACTTACAATAACAACAGGAAGATTTGATCCTGGAGTTGCACTTGCGGGCGCGACAACGTTCACAGTCAGGCCTTGTAATAGTGTGAGCTCAGCGCCGATACATTCACCATTAATCAGACTTACAGTCTTCACCACTTGGAATGAGGACGTCGTAGATCGTGCTTGTGAGGTGGTTGAGGGTTTCAGCAACCAAACCAGGAGGAATAGGTATTGTTATAGCCTGTTGTGGACAGGAGAGGCCATATGCCGTCGCTGAAAAGCTCGTGTTATACGAAGGAATGGGTTGAGGAAGCTGGAACCGGAGATTGCCAGTCCTGAATCAAGAAATCTACATTAGCCATCTCAAGGAGCGTTCGCTAAGCCTCACTCACGGAGGTAGTGCGAAGGGTATTCCAAGCCACTCGTTCACTGAGCCAGATGCAACACCTGTGACTGTAGCAGTGTCTAAAGTCACTGTCGGTGCTGCACGCCAGTCTAGTGGGCTGGCCGTCACGAAGCCACAGTAGGCTCCGAATAAGACTAAAGTATACCGCGGCAACAGCATGATGGACCTCTGTAAAGTATAGGAGGCAATGAAGTCGATGCTGAATACTGAGAAAACTCATTTTAAAGACCATGTCATTATGTACTCGGTGTTTTGCTGAGCTTGTTTTTGGTGATCTGTGAGCATGGTCTGTAGATGCTTTCGATTCCAAGATCTGGACCACCAGTCCCCTTTCCCAGAAGAGTGGATCAGCGCAAATCACAAGGTGAGGTACGAAACCTGTCAACAGATGTTATATTTCTATCAGGCTTGCATTCGCTTGTCAGATTATCATTGAGGACGAAGTTCGCCCCACGATCAGGTTGCTCCAAATGTCATAAATAGCACTTAAAATGAAGGAGACAAGTTTGTGGTGCAAATGGTCCTGAATGAGAATAAAAGGACTATTCGCAGTCATTGCCCCAAATGTGTAACCCTTGATGCTGCCTGTAATATTGTAATGTACAACACAGATCGGTGATACCTAAGTCTGAGAAATCAGACCTCAAAACCGTCGGTGAGGGGAGTACTCCCAATATAGCAATTGCGAAGAGTAAGGACTCACCGTGGCTCCAAACTGACATGCATGAGAGATCCGTTTATAGCCGTTCCAGGAACTGCAAGCTGATCATATGCTATTGTGTGAGTCCCGGACCGCGATCACGGCTAGGGCAGATCAGGGAAGGCGGTATGCAAGGTATCTGTTAACCTGATAACACAGGGCTGCCATCACGTAGATATGTCTTTGTGCGTTTTGGTCTGATGACTCTGATCCATTATGGGCCCGGAGGTAGGCTTGCTGACTCCAGTCACCGAACGATGGTCAGTAATCATCTTCGTTAGCGTAGCGTACAAGGGAAATCGGAATGACGGATGCACAAGCGGGATAATGCAAGATTAGACTGGAGAGCCGAGCGAGGCAGCCTAGACTCGCGTGCAAACAGATAGCTGCCCATCTCTTCCATGTGTGTCCTAAACTAGTACCGACATTGGCGGCGAACTTTCCACGGTTAGCTAGTGTGCTCTCTCACCTGAAGAATGAGATGATGTTCCCATGGAAAACGGCCTGAACTTTGAACACATTATGCAAATTACAGTTCGCATATGGTATGCTGACAGTGCCGCCGCTGACCTGTCATGGTCAGGACACCCGATTCAGAATCCAAAATCGCATACCTGGGCATCTGGAGCACGAGCAGCGAGAACAGAACTTTCACACGAGCTCGAAGATGAAACAAACAAATCACGGGGCCATTTCATTTACGTCAAAGTCGGGTGGTTCAGTGAAAAAAAAAAACGCCAATATTTCGTTCCTCCCACCCAGAAACGGTCACCAATCAGGCACCTGGCAGGTCCGAGATCCTCACTCAACCTCAATCATCATCACCTTGTACTTATTACTCAATGGCACTACTATGACTACCGAACTGCGGAAGACTATTGATCAGCTACTAGGCTATGTACCTGAGCAAATATCAGTGAAATCCAGCATGAAGGAATCCTTCAACGTTGGCCGTTCGTTGCTCAGGTATCAACTCAGCGGATTGCAAGTGGCAGCTTCTGACGTGGCAGTTCAACTGCGTGCTGACTGTTGGACTGTTGACCATATTCCACCACATGGCATGCACGCAAAATTCTGTAACGGCCGTCACATTTACTACCAGGCACTTAACACAACCGTAGCGACGCAACTCAGCGTGTGTGCCAGTTTTCCCAGTCTGACCCGCCGCATCTATACAGCATGCAGGGACCAACATGCAATACAGAGGATCAGAATCAGTGCCGATTCGACCCATTTTTGACGAACTCGAACAGGGAACGAATGATAGGTGGCCTCCTGGTTTGTCTCATTTACATCTGTACAGCGTACTTTACTTTATTTTACTTTCACTCGATGACAGGGATGTGGCATATGTGGTATACATAATCCAATCGGCAATTCAGACAGGACCCGGAGTACAAGCTAGCTAATATGCCATATGATTTCCAAAGGGATTAAATGAATGACAAAGGTTAGGACAGTGCCGACAGCACTAGACAACCACAAGTTCACGCGGTGCCCTCCCTACAAAAGCCTACAGAGTGTTTTGTTACACAAAATCGGTCTCATCCAGGTTCGGTGCGCAATATTTACGAGAAGATACGGACCCGGATGTCATAGCTAGCGTAATGTCTGTTGGCCATCTCGCACTGAAGAGTACCTCTTCATCCTTCGCCTGAAGTCGCATTCTTCCCATTAACTGCGGTATCATTCAGCTTGTTCGTATCTGCCCCTGGCCCAGCTGCGATTGCGTTTCCATTAGCCTGTGTTCCTCGTAATATTTGGTTAGGCAGTTGGTCTTCCGTAAAGCCAAGCTAGTCTGCAGGGGACAGTCCATTGGTAGTAAGGCTGGATGAAATAGCGCTGGGTGCTCGCATAACGATGTACTGAACGGCGGGCGCCCCTGTAAGGCACCGGATTTTATTAAAGGTACATGCGTAAATAGTGCAAGTTACCGTTGCAAACCTGTCTAATTAATGAAAGTAACCGGAACGGTACGATGTACATACTTGTTCGTTGCCCGGTGCGATAATGACATTCCACAAAGGGTAGAAAATCGCGGCAGTATAGATATCATTGCGTGCGTCAAATGTAAGTTAGTGTCGTAAAAGGGAGTGTTTTGGATCCCAGAGGAGGTCAAAGGAAAGAGTTGACTTTCCACCATCTACCATCGTTCTTTGGATGTATGAATGCACAACCTCCGGATCCCGTATAAACCATGAGGAAGTGCAGCCCTCGAAAATTTGTCACGGTTAGACGATAAAGCTACGTTATACAGCATTGTGATCAGTAAAATGAACACGTGAATATTGCATGGAATGCACCTTACTAGACACCTTCCAACACTACCCAACTTCCACCTTCCAACACTACCCAACTTCAACGACTCCGAGCAAAATGCCCACATTCTCAGATTCCCCTTGCAGGCCATCTCACCTTTTCAAAGGTTGTGAACGATGCTTATCGAGAGCTATGCCTTGGGTGCTCTTACCAAGCAATGGTAGTGACTGACCGACTCGCTAGGACGCTTGAGAGAGATCCCTCAAAGAATGCGGAAAGGACCGCTCACATATAGTTCGAGCAATTACCACTGAGTCAAATTCGAATGCCTAATGGCGGACTTTCTGATCAGCAGCGTCTGAACGCCTCGATATCCAGGAGTTGAAGCAAAAGAGTCAAACCAAGAATCTCTGCCTTGTAAACAGCCCACTGGCTGGGTTCGAGGAGATGCGCGCTTGCCCGATACATGACACATTAAACTGGATTAGGTAGTTCACTCCGACTATGAACGGCACACAGATTGGCAATGACTGGCGCGATGATGGGGATAAGGCAGGAGTGTTCGACATATTTTCAAGCAGCAGCCATTCTAGGATGCTGAAATTGTGGGATGTTGAGACCGAGAAAGTCGTCGCTATGCTGGGGTGCAGGTGGCAAGCCTTAGCAGTGAGTGGGTCCATTGAATGGCATAGTACCGAGACTACGGAATGTCGAGAGAGGTATTCCGACCTGGTCCGAGTCCAACGGTGTATTCACTTGACACAACAAAGATTGCGACAAGTGTATTCACCAAAAATCTGGGATGTAAACGCAGGCCCGCTCGATTGAAATCAACCAATTGTATCGAACGGCGACGAGGGCCCGGGCGAAAGGGAGAAGTAACACAAAACAACCAGTACACAGACTCGGATTAGTAAGCGTCTCACGAGCATATTCCAGTACGATTAATTTGCTGGATATTCCCCCTGCTCGAGCACTTCAAGCACTTGCATCGATCTCTAAAATCAGTAGTGGACTAGCACACGAGGCTGTTTTTTATATGATAAGCACGTGGCATAAAAGTATGTCCATGATGTGACGGTCCGAGAAAGACGAGAGGACGCGTTCAGCATGTCAGAGTAACTGGTGATTGACATGTTGGCTCGTTTATGGTATTAGCAATCGTGTCTCCGTCGCTCCGGAAACCAATGAGCATGCATTAACACCGACCTTCAAAAGGATGCAAATTAGTGCCGATTCGTCGACCTGATCACTTTGAGCGCTTCAGCAGCTCGCTAGGAGAGTTAGTATGGTGATAATAATAATGTAACATCACGCAACGGTCGACAGTTGAGCGTTTGAGCGATGAGCCGTCGGGGTTTTCTGGAATATCCAGCACGTATTGTTTGTACTTAACCTTCCGGTAGAATATACTGGTAGAGGTCACATATATTTATCATGGAAACATCACTGTAGTGATTGTGTAGTATAACACCTAATCCTCCGTACCAGCAGCACTCATCGACATAATTTAGATCAAGTGTACATATATAACTTATGTCCGCTATCGATAAATAATATAATGTAATGTCCATACATCTCCACTATAGACGTAATAAGCATTAAAATAAGGAAGGGAAGAAAACCTTTCATCTTGTGTAGTTCAGGTTCATTTCGATCATGTAGCCCATTGCATCAGCGCGGTATGTATCTTGTGTAATGTTCTGGGGGATCAGACCATCAAGGAAAGTGAGGAGGTTAGGTGAACTGGTATTCCACGTCGGCCACTCTAAGGTCCCGACCCCATTTGGGTCAAGGTTAGTGACAAAACGAACAAGGTACGCCGTCATGTCGCCTCCGCCGTAAACGTTGGGTAAATCAGTTTCGTGGAACTGCAAGACGAGGAGCGTCAGTGTTATAGGATAGCGACGTGTGCTACAACGAAACTCACTGATGCCAGTATAGGAACCGACTTCAAACGCTGGCTTACTGAATAAGATGTTAGAAGCTGCTTACAACCTACATGGTCCCAAACCCTACTCACGGAATGCCCAAGTGCTCTGCAAGCCGGAGCGTTGCTCTAAGAAAAAGCGACGTGGCGCCTGCCATGCTGCATCGCCTTGGATTGAAGCGATGCGTTTATATTGCGAACTCAATTGGTTGAGGGTTCCCGTATCATACGGGGAGCCTTGAGTGGGATCCTGGGGATAATACACCAACAGTTCCTGGATTGTAGCAGCCGGAGCAGTGGGGAACCAGTACGTTTGAAGATACTCTGCAAGTTGGTCATCCGTGCTGCAAAATGGTAAATAAATCAATATAACTCAAATGAGATGGTAATAGACTGACGTAATATTAAGGGTAGAAAATGAGAAGAGAGTTCCTTCGTCATCACAATCCCCTGTAATAAGCGGAATATTCGCGACGGAGCCTTGCAAGACAAGCTGTTGTGGATTATCTGTCAGGAATACACCATCCACTCGCGGTAACCAAGCAAGTGCCAAACTCTGAAGTACGGATTAGTTGTCGAGCGCACTCCCGATATGTTTACTCACTTGGTACGACATGATATTTGGGGTCTGGTTAATAGCATCCATGAGCGTGGCGTACGGAACTTCTCGCAGGCATTGCAGCGTGTCAGAGGAACCGGTACAGTTGGTTTGCTCCACAATATCGTCGTAGTAGCCTTGTCCATTAGTGATGTCACCGATTGGGATCGGCGATCCACTCTCCATGAAGGCAGCGCGGAAAAGGCCGTCGGGATTCCCCCCATTGGTGACCAAGTGAAGTGCAACTGACCATGCACCAGCACTTTCGCCCCAGCTGGAGTGATAAAATTAGCATGGTTGTTGAGGGACGAGAGGCACGCGTACATAGTTACTTTCGTGGGATCACCACCAAAAGCACTGATATACTGTTGGACCCATCTCATTGCTTGTCGCTCTGTAATGAAATGTGCCATGATGACCTCAGCATCACAAGTCGATCACATTCTACTCACGATCTTGCATTCCTAGGTTTCCTACGCCGGCGTCTTTGACTTCTTGAGAGGCTAGGAATCCAAAAGCTGATGGTCGATATCAATCATCATTGTTATCTTGTCCCAATTTCGGAAATCCCACCTGTGACGCTGAAAAGATATTGTTCAGAACATGTTGACAGCCTATTACATGTGCGTGGAACTCACCGATAATTCATGCTCACATATATTGCAGGCACATTGAGGCCGATAGCCGTGTTGACGATGACAGATCCATCGTAACTGAGAAACAATTGGCATTGACATATGTTCCAGCGTTCCAGAAGCAAGGAACTGTCACAGACCTGTTGGTACCTCCGGTTTCGAAACCTCCTCCGTAGATCCACTAGACAGATCTCATCATATGCAACAGCACTGATAAATATTGAACTTACGATCACAACAGGGAGGTTTGATCCTGGAGTTGCATTCGCGGGAGCAATGACGTTCACAGTCAAGCCTTGTAACAGAGTGAGCTCAACGCCAATACATCACCATCAATAAGACTTACAGTCTTCGGAGCTGTTACCAGTCGCGGGAGTGATAGCGTAGGTCGTGTTTGCGAGGTAGCTAAGGGTATCAGCAGGCAAGCCAGAAGGAATAGGTATTGTAATATTCTGTTGCGGACAAGAAGGACCGTATGCCGTCGCTGAAAAGCTCGTGTTGTACGATGTAATAGGCTGAGGTAGCTGGAACCTAAGGTTGCCTATCCTGAAGAAGGAAATCAACATTAGGAAATTCGAACGGTGGTCACTAAGCACTCACGGAGGCAGTGTGAATGGTATTCCAAGCCATTCGTTCACCAGGCCTGAAGCGACCCCTGTAACTGTAGCAGTGTCTAATGTCACCGTCGGCGCTGCACGCCTGTCCAGTGGGTTAGCAGTCACGAAGCCACAGTAGGCTCCGAATAACACAAAGATATGCTGAGGCAACAGCATGATGGACCTCTCGAAAGTATATGCGGGCAAAGAAGTCAACGCTGAATACTGCGAAACTAATCTTAAAGACCATGTCATTAAATACCTCGGTGTTTTACTGAGCTTGTTTTGGTGATCCTGGAGTATGGTCTTGTTGAAGCATTTCGATTCCACGATCATGATTATCAGATTCCAGAAGAGTGGATCAGTTTAAGTCACAGCAGAAGGGGCAGGGTGAGGCAACACCTGCCAACAGATATTAGATTTTCATCGGGCTTGTTTTCACTTATCAGACTATCATTAGGTTCGTCCCATGACCAGGTCGCTCCAACTGTCATATACAGCAACCTGAAATGAAGGAGAGAAGCTCGTGGTGCACATGGTCTTGAATGGATAATAGAACTATCCTCTGCGGCAGTCGTTTCCACGAATATGTAACTTTTGATGCTTTCCGGAACATTGCAATGTACAGCACGAATTGGTGGCACCTAAGTGGAAGGAAATGAAATCAGACCTCGAATTAATCAGAGGGGAATATTCCCATTATAGCAATCGCGATAGTGAGGACTCACCGCGATTCCAAACTGACATGCATGAGAGATCCGTTTGCAACTGTTCCCCGAAATTCCCAGGAACTGCGGGCTGATCATATGGTATTTTCTTTTTTTGAAATCTGATAGTGAGCACGGCTAGGGCAGACCAAGGAAGGCGGTATAAAATATACATCCAGATCTGATGAAATAGGGTTGTCATCGCGTAGATACGTCTCGCTGCGTCGTTGTCTGATCTATGAAGACGTTTGATGACCCCGGTCACCAATCGACGATCGGTTATTGCAGCATACATGTCGGATGGACGATTGTACAAGCGAGATGGTGGAAGACTAGACGGCCTGAAAAAGTGAGGCAACTCAGGCTCGCGTCTTTCTCCCATCGGATCCAAGTTCCATTGGAGATACATAGCTTGTCCCATGTCGTCGAAGTCTGTCATAAACTAGGACTGACTCTGGCGCAAAACCCCAGATTGTCAGCTGGTATGCTGCTCTATCAGATAACGCTCCCAGGGAAAACAGTTTGAACTTTGAAACACACTATGCAAAATATAATTTGCATATTGCCATATGGTTGCAGTATCGGGGCCGACGTCGCTATTGTAGAGTCAGGACATTGATTCATAACTATGCAAAAAATCAAATACCTCGGCAACTGGAGCACGAGCGGTGACTCGGAGAGCAGAGGTTTCACAAAAGCGCGGTTCCTTGAATAGGATGAAGAAAGAGGCAGATCACGGAGCTATTTCATTATTGGTCGGTGGTTGAAAACAAATATCAACCAGTCAGGCACAAGAGACTTGTCGCTCGACCGTCCACCATCATCCCTTGGACAATGCGCATGTCATTCCTAAACAGCACTATGACTACCAACTTGTCGGTGGAAGGTGGTATAATTGGAAGATCTAGACTCGTATTACTAGCAAGGCCATTGCGTAATTGTCAACTCAATACCTGAGGTAGTTGCTGATGCTGACGTGGCAGTCACAGCATACTGAACGCTCGTTAACCTGTTGACAAGCATCCAACAGATGGCATACATGATGCGCACAAGTCTGAGCGTTTACCGTTAACTGGGCACTACCATCATGATGGCGCGCCATTCAGCCGTGTGCCAGTCCTTCACGATCACTCTCCTTGACCCTTGATCCGCTGCATTTAGTATTTACGCAGCATGTTTTACATATGAAACGAAGACACAAATCATCCCGATTCGGCCCGTCACGGTTGATATCGGACTCAAGCAGTTTGCTCTCAAGTGGACACTCAAGCGATAGGCAGCATCTAGCATCATGCAACGGTTGACAGTTAACGTTGAGCTATCATGGCCTTCTGATATATCTGATGGCATGTGTGCTACAAACTTTACTTTCACTCAATGACAATGACTGGTGCACATGCTACTAATATGCAATGGAATTTCTAGAAAGAATAAACAAACAGTGCTAGGACAATCAGCGAACTGCTGTCACTTATAGATAGCTCTACGTTCACGCCATGCCCGCCCTACAAGAGCCTTCATTGGTATTTTGTTACACAAGCTCAGGTCCGCTGCGCAATATTTACGAGAAGAATACAGATGCCATAACAGATATCGTCACAGCGACGATGGTGGCGCTGACAGATACCTGTACACCGACAGCAGTACCCGTGCTCGTGCTCGTGCTGTTAGCAGAAGCAACAAGTTCTGGGCATTGTGGAGCAACAAGCTGTTCGCCATATGTAGATGCAACCCAAAGAAGAACACCGTTTGTCCATCCAAACCCAGCCTGAACCGTATATTCACCGCCGGAACCGGAAGAATCAACGTTGAGGTTGGAAAACTTCTCAAACATCTATCACTCGGGCGTTAATGCGACGTTTGGACATTAATAGTGAGAATAACCGACGTTACCGGTGTTATTAATGCTGTTGGTGAGATTCAATTGATCGGGTGGGAGTTGCGGTAGCAATCCTGGGATGGAGCCGCCAGTGGCATGCCTGTCAATGTCTTAGCATTATTCTAATGGAGTATAGGGGCGTCTAATCTAACTTACCAACTGCAGAGTGTGCTAGTGTAATACCTGTTTGCCATTTCACGTTGAAGAGTGTCTCTCCATCCTTCACCCGAGGTAGCATTTCCACCATTAACCACGGTACCACTTAGCGCGTTGATGTCCGCCCCTGGCCCAGTTGCGGTTGCGTTCACGTTAGCCTGTGCTCCGCGGAAGGGTTGACCAGGTAGTTGAGCTTCCGTAAAGTCAAGCTGACCTGCAGGAACGAGATCATACGTAGACTGATTTGAACTGGGCATAGGCAGTTTATCGGTAGTAAGGTTGGATGGGATAGCACGGAGTGCTTGCATAATGATGTACTGATGTGGGGGCCAGGAGTTCGGGGCGTCCCTGTAAGGCATAGTGATAAAGGGTACATACGTAAATGACGCAGGGAGTTACCATTGCAAGCCTGTCCAATCAACGAAAGTAACCGGAACAGTGCCGTTGTACTTGTTCATAACCATATTGACCGATGCGAAGTAACCGAATGCGTTAGATTGGGAGGCAAGAATCTCGTCTGGAATGATGTCATTCCACACAGGGTAGAAAGTCGCGGCCGTAAAGATTTCATTACGTGCGTTGGATGTCAAGTTAAAGTCGTAAAAAGCGAGTTTTGTTGGGTCCCAGAGGAGGTCAAGGATACCCGCACGGATGCCGGCAGCGACCTGGCGGTGGTTGCTGGCGGCTGTCTCGTTGGACGTGCCGTAAAGATCCGCCAGGAGCATTCTGGCCTTGTCTGTTCACACCATCAAAGTTGCCATCAACCGACAGTCACCATAAAACAGTTCACATGTTCACATACAGAGAATACTGTTTAGGCAAACCGGGATGTGGTTCTTCACATTAAGGGAGCGCAGCCCAGGGTTGCCAAGCTGAGGGATAGCCTCAAATCGTGAACTGTAATCCCATCCTGTCTCAGCGCCAGATGCAAGCTCGCTGTAAAGATCGGCAGCTTCAGTATCCGTGAGAGGGGTAGTAAGTGTTGGATCGTGAACAGTCAGATAATCTGGATATGGGCACGTTGAGGTAAGGGAGTCGGGTTTAGTATGATGGCTCACCTTCGAGATAGGATTCGGGACGAGGAGCGGTATTGTTGACTGCATAGTGGGACATCATGTAAGTCTGGCTAGTGTATGGGCTTGTAACTTCCATAGTCCGATTATTTGCCCACCAAGCAAGCTCAACCTAATCAAACATTCGGAATGAGCACAACTGAGACACATTAAGCCACCGACCTCAGCCAAAGGAAGTGCACGCTGTAGAATAGAGGTATCTCCGGTCACGTTAACATAGTCATATACCATCTGTGTCGCAACTCAGTGAAATAGACGCATCGATTGCTATAACAAGAACTCACATGGATAAAGAGAGGGGGTTGCGAGCGGTTCAAGTCTATACAACCAACGATAAGATGCACCAAGACTCGCTCGAAAGCACTCCGCTTACAATAGATGCGACCACCATTCGGAATGAAACCAAAGTCCTCTATCTCATCCATGAAATTTTGCAAAGTCGCGTTTACGATGTCATACAATTCCGACTGAAGCAGACCCTGAATAATCCAATAACTGTCCCAATAGTCTGTAGAAAAGCCATCGAGATACATTGTCGATATCCATCAAAATAGAGACACAGAGAAAAAAGCACGAACATTGTTCTCTGAAGCGACCACCTGGAATAATGAACGTATGGTTCAGGGGAATCAGCGTGCTCTCGCACGTGCCACCGGGGTATTCGTCACACAGTGCAGACTGATTGGTATTCCGGGCAAGCTGAGTCCAATACCCATGAACAGTTTGCGCAAACGCTTTTAACAACGGGTCCGTCACATTGTTGAGGAATGCTGGACTAGGATTAAAGTTCGGGAGAGCAGCAGCTTCTAGTTCAAGTCCCTCTCCTAAGAAATCAGTATCAACGAAGTTAAGTATGTCGCCCTCGGTGACAGTGGACAAGTTAAAACTGTTGAAGTCTGCAAGGACTTGCTGAGAGGACTTGCTAGTTGGCTTGTCGACGAACGTCTTCGGATCAGACCATAGTTGAGCAATGTTGACCGTTTGTAGCAACTAGATGGAGGTTAGAACAAAGATGGTAAAGTTACAAACTGCGTACTGATCCAGCACAGTATATTTGACCAATGCACCAATTTTGGATTGGGGGTAGTGGCGCCTGGGAAGGGAGGGTCGCACTTAGTGACGCGCTTGGGCTAGCCACTGATGTAGAGAATGTCAGCGTCGGCACTGAGGTTCCAGCCGCAGAAGTAATAGCTGGAACAGCCAATACACCATGGCGATAAACAAAGGCAGCGATGACCGCAGCCTTCAAGCTCAGCAACATGTTCAACTTTGAGCCCGTGGGAGATATACCACGTAAGGTATGCCCTGTCGAAGGAAGATAGGGAAGAAGCTCTGAAGACTTGCTACACGGTCAGTTCAGCACCATGAGACCTTTTATACAGCAACTGCGCTCCGCGCGACCACGTAACAACGATGAATCGCTAATTCATTGCGTCTTTTGCCGATGAGTCCGTTCTGATCTGCTGACTTCGGGAAGACCCCTATAAGGAGCTGCCTCCGGTCCGGCCGTTTGCCGCTAAAATTCCAGGTGGTTGACCGGTTGCTGTATATGTCAAATGGTTTATCGGCGATTGAAATATCGCGGTAGGTACATTGATATGTCGCTGATCATGCTGCATGCATGACATTCGAATGATCCCAACATTTCAAGTTAGCGGCTTCTTCGATTCGGAGGAGTCCGTCAGCATCAGGTTCCTAATCACTTCATTTCATTGTACAGTAACGTCGCACACGAAAAAACGTGAGGGTTCCCGCTTTTGAGACCTCCTTTTTTCTACTCGGGAGGAAAATCCTTGCGACCCCTCCCCAAGCGTGCACCTCCGAGGAGCACCCGGAACCTTCAAACCATTATTCTCAGGATCATCATGTGTGAGCTATTAAGCGCCTTTAATTTTAACTAATACCTTTCATTAGCGTCTCCAATCATTGTTCTCCACCTAGAAATTTCACTCATAACTTGCTCGCAACGTAGCACGATCTTCGGTAAGGAAATATACTCTCCGCTACAGGAGCCTGACACAGCGTCATGCAGCGTCACGTTGGCCTACTATTTGGCAAACAAATTTCCAACAATACACAACTGACAGCGGCGACCAGCAGCCGCCCAGCGCTCAGAATAGGGACGGCCGCCGGGGTCGGCAAGTTGAAAATATGGAACGTACCTGAAATCTCCTATGTTATAGGTGCTGATAGCAAACGTCAGCATGTCGTGATCGATCGATCCGTACTCATCGCGCTCGCGCCACCCCCACATCCTCCGCCTGAGCAAGGGGTTCATGGAGACTGCTGGAAATACGTAATCTGCGCCATGACTTCGCTCCATAACACGGCAGCTGGATATCGTTTCAGTGGCTGGCTTAGATCAGGTCAATGAGACCGACAACATCAAGGAAAGAGCAAAACTCAACGAGTCAACGGCCGAATAAACGTTTGTTCATCAATTCTACCCAACGGCAGGACAAAGAGATGGAAATCTATGCACACAATCTCATACTCATTTCCCTCGTCAATTAATGGTGGCAAACCGGGAAGCAGGAAGCTTGAGGACTCAACAGCATACATATGTGCCACATATAAACGTGCACATCCGAAACAAAGAGTCTTCGCCGATTGATTGATTGATACAAATTACGCTCAGAAAGAAGTATCATTCGTCACAGGAATAGGTCAATGACGTACTTACGGATGCACCGTTTTAGCTCCCCCCCCTACCTCCTGCAACCGGTAGCCAGCACGCCTCCTAATCCTGAACCCCATCCGGCGCAGTGTAAGCGCTTCTCGGAGCTCATACACCTCAGCAGACACGATATTAATGCTACAACGCACCTGCCCTCCTGAGCAGAGCAACCACCAGCGTGAACAAGTCCTCCCCTCTGTTCAATCGACCATCTGCTTTTCCGTATGAAGACCTTCACCGTATGCCATGCTTTCAAAGATGATTTGTCTCCAGATGCTGACGGCAAGATCTTGTGCTTCTTCTTCCAAAACCTATTCAGTGATATCAAGTTAGTGAATGATGAGCGGGCGAATTAATATAAGGCGCACTGGCTCCAGCCCTTCGATAAGCTTCTGAGGTCCCTTGTGATCCTTGAGGTGCTCCACGACAAACATGACGAGGTCGTCATCCTCTAGTTCACCGATATGCTTGACCATCTGGCGCCGTATCAACGGTTCTAGCTTGCGGTCGATCATAGACTATGACACATGATTAGCTGGCACCTGTACAAGAGAAATCCTATGCTTACATCTGAAACACCATCCCACCTGACTTTCGCCTTGAATAGCGCCTCCTTATTGTGGGGTACGGATTCCTTGATCATCTGGAGGCGTTCTTTGGCCTTCTCGCCCTCTGTGGCGCTAAAGTCAAGTTTAACGAGCGGCACCTTCCGCTTCTTGATATCCTCCTCTTCCTCCTCTTCTTGCCCAAACACAGCCGGTTTCGTTTCTTTCGTAACAGGTTCGCCCTTGACAGGCGGGGGATTCAGTGAGACGCTAAGCTTGACTGGCGCACCGTCATCAAGAAGCATGCCTGCTTTCCGCTGCTCCTCGGCCAAAGCTTGCATGTCCTCCATCTGGCGTGCCAAGAACTTCTCAGACTCGATACGAAGATTCTCTGCCTCCCGTTCTTCATAGATGCGGGATTCAGCATCCGCCGCCTCCTCTGCAGCAAGCCTACGGGCACGAGTTTGTCTCCACCGTGCTCTAAGATGTTGAAGTCTATGTGAGGATATTTATGATATACAAAATACGGATGGACGCACCGGTCGACGTAAAACAGTTCATCGCTTTCGTCATCATCCCAAACATCCAGACGAGCTTGCATCTCACCGCGATCTCGCTCTTCTGCCTCTCTGATGGCGGTCTGACGGTTTATTGAACGTTCTAGAGCTGCTAAACGAGCGCGTTCTCGAGGTTCGTACCGGCGCTCGCGCTAGATCGCGAGGATAGATTAGCCTGATGAGACGGTGTCCTATTACTGAACCACGGTGACTCACATCTCGGAATGAAACCTCCTCCACTCTCTGTCTGGCTTCTTTGCGGTCTTTTTCGAGTTCCTCGTCTGTCTTTGCGCTCTTGCCTGGTATATTCCGATCATCGTTTGAAGACCCCATTGCGGCAGCGCCATCCTCAGCTTTTACAAACCCTGGAGGTTTATTGTATCCCCCATCCTTTCCACGACCAGCGGGTTTTCCAGGAGCTCCTTGCGGTGACTGTGGCGTTTGGGGTTTTCCCCACTCACGAAGTTTCGGTCCGCTCGGTGTAGGGGTAAGCGAAGGCATCGCGTCACGAACGTCACGCAACTTTTCCCGTTCCCGTTTTGCAGCTCGTTCACGAAATTGGGCGATTTCGGAGATGACGAGTCCACGCTGGGTCTCTGGGAGGTCGGCCTCCTGAAGATCGTGAAGATGGGGAGGGATGACATATTTTTCTTTGTCTAGAAGACCGCTGTTGGCTGCTTCTTGGGACTGTTGATTGATTTCATTTACTAGTTCATCGACCTTGATCTTTGCTTGTTGCATCATTGATTCATCAGCCTAAGATCATTGTTAAGATCAACTCAGACATAAGAAGGGGACGCTTACGTCGGTCTTCATTTTTTGTGCGGAGTAGGCATCGAGAAAAAGCCTGGTCTTTTCATCGGCTTTGATCTAAAAGTTCGACGTAGGCTTGAAGAGAGAGAGGTGTATCTAAAGCACGACGCACCAGTAATTTTTTGTTCGCACAGCCATCCTCAAGTGCCGGTAGCTCGACATTCTGCAAAAGAGCAAGACATCGTAACGCAGAGTCGGGATCCTCAAACTCAGCAAAACCAAAACCCTGTGGCTTGTTTGCTGGTGTGATGAGTCGTTTGAAAGACTTGACGGGGCCACACGCCTGTAAGTTGATGGTAAGCCATGGATTGATATGAGACAGATGTGATGATTTACTGCAAGAAGCCTGTTAAGGAATGAATCTGTGACGCCACCAGATATTGAGCCGACAAAAAGAGTTGCCTGCTTTTGGGCTTGAGGAGGGACAAAGCCCTGATGAAGAATTTGTTGCTGCTGTGCGAGAGCCGACATTGAAGGCCCCTGGCCATATGATGGCAAAGGTGGACGGAGACCAAGGCCTAACCGATTTGGAATGGGTTGCATTTCTTGACAATTATAAAATCAATGGTTAACTCTTTTTAAAAATGAAAATGAATAGAATACTTGTAAGTGGAGGAAAAGACGGAGGCGATGCGGAGAGGTCAGCGTTCGTCGTGGTTCGAGAATCATGACCCTGGGAATGCTTACCAATACTATATCATGTATCAACCCCCCAAGGACTCTCAATCTCTTACCACTATGGTTCTCTTCTTCACCTCTACTGGTAAGCCCTTCCTTCAGACCTAGCAATCATACTGAATTCCTCCTTCAAAGCGGTAAACCCGTCAGCAACCATTTACATGGGCAAGGACAAGGTCGAGAGTGAGCCCAGCAACAGCCATCACGCAACACACTGAAGTTCACAATCCCAGATCAGACGAAGACTTGATCAAATATGCATGGCCCCAAGACGTCTGGTTCCACGTCGACAAACTATCATCAGCCCACGTCTATCTCCGCATGCCAGAAAGCATGACTTGGGACGACATTCCACAGGCGCTTCTGACCGATTGCGCGCAGCTGGTTAAAGCCAATTCGATCGAAGGTCTGTGAGCACATTTAAGTCATTCATCATTTTTTTCGATCGATCTTGGACGTATAGGAAATAAGAAGGACAACCTCACCGTCATATACACTCCAGGAAGTAACCTCAAGGTATGTCACCTACAATCCGTGCACTGGGCAGTCACCTGAATGCGCCCATTCCAGAAATCTGGAGACATGGCTGTCGGTCAGGTGTCATTTCACAGTGATAAACAAGTAAGTGCGACTTTTTATTCTTCGTCACCACCGGCTGAGCATCCTTGATGTAAAGGTCAAAAGAGGTTCTCATGTTGCACATCATTTTCTTCTCCTTGCTTAACATCATCGTAGTACACGTTCCTAAAAGGGACAACCCGATCGTAAACCGCCTCAACAAGACCAAGGTCGAGAAGGAAGTGGATCACGAGCAAGAGCGTGTAGACCGAGTCAAGAAGGAGAACGCAGAGAAAAGATCTGTAGCTGCTCAGAAGGTCGGTCTCCCATTGAATCTCGCTGTTCAAATGCTGACTTAGAATACAGAGAAAAGCTGACGCAGAGCTAGCCAAGGCTAGAGAAGCGGAGAAGGCTGCCCGCTCATATGATTTATTATTTTCAGTCGAGGAGGATCCTGATGTACCTAAGCTTACCGGGAAAGCTATCGAAGAAGAGTTCATGTGATGGAAATAGATACCATAAGAACTTGTATTAGGAAAATTACCTCCTGTGATATCGGTAAAACGTCGTCACCAGGTTATTTCCTCATTCGAAAGCCCTTCCACCCAAATTTTATTTAACAAGTACACTCAAAGTATGGCCATCCGTTTCTCGCGCACCACAATTGATCCAGCAGGGGAGGACGTGGACGATCAGTCAGTATCATCGTCAGGATCAGACTCGGACTACGCTGAAGAAGACAATAACTTCGAGGATTGGGTTTCGGATCAAGACCAAAATCAACCATGCCGGTCTCTCTTCGAGGACAAGTCTTTCCCTTCAGCTACCGCTGCTCTTTCGTACGATAAGACCGCCCACAACTTTGATCTGAGCTCCACATACGCAAAGCTCAGTCCGTATTTACTCGTTCGTAGCATTGCTTCAATCGCTAATGATCAAACCCAGAGCTCGACCTCCACCAGCGCATACGGCTCATCAACTACATCAGGAAAAATGCATGATTTTCTCGCATTCCTCACAACGTCGTCCATTAACAGATATTTCCAGACGCCCACACCAAAGGACATCGAAAATTTAACAGGGGCGGAGCCTTTCTTCTCGTCCGATGAGTATCTGATCCCAGCGATTCAGGATGATCCGTTACTTCGTGCGTAATATCTCCGTCTACATTTCTCATAACGCTCAACAATCTCGATTCTCAAGAATTGGAAGTGGACGACTGGTCAGACGATGAAGACTTTTTCAGCACCGAAGAGCTCCCTGCACCCCCCTCCGATCTACCCACCGCGCTTCGTCGCATCGAGCTGCTCGAAAGGAAACTTGCTCAGTCTCATCAGGAAATGGCTGAATACCGCGCCCTCGTCGGAAAACGGTTTGACGTGGGGCATTTAGCGGAGATCGCAAACGAAGCGGGTCCGTCCTCAGCGGGTCCGGCCCAACGGGACGATGATACTCATTATTTCTCTAGCTACTGCGAAAACGGTGCGTAATACCTATCCAGACCCCTCTCTCGCTGAAAGGCCTCACGTACCGTGAAACAAAGATATACACGCTGTTATGATCCAGGATAAAGTCCGGACTTCCACATACGCCTCCTTCATCCTCACAAATCCCATCCTGTTCCGCGATGCTATCGTGCTCGACGTTGGCTGCGGCACAGGAATTCTCTCCCTATTCGCCGCAAAATCAGGGGCAAAGCACGTTTACGCCATCGATGCAAGTGATATCGCCGAGAAAGCTGAACAAATTGTCAGAGAAAATGGGCTAGAAAACGTCATCACGTAAGTAAAAACCCACTTTACCATACTTCCGCATGCACAATTAGATCGTTAACCCCATGGAATGCACAGCGTCATTCGCGGAAAAGTCGAAGAGATCTCTCTCCCGGACGATATCAAGCACGTCGATATAATCGTTTCCGAGTGGATGGGATACGCGTTGCTCTACGAATCCATGCTCGATTCTGTTTTGCACGCACGCGATAGGTTCCTGAAACCAGAGGGAGGCGTGATGGCACCGAGCCAATGCAGGATCATGTTCGGGCTTTGTGAAGGTAAAGAAATCTTCAAGGAGCGCATAGGGTTCTGGAGTGACGTCTACGGTGCGCATCCTGTCCTGTCCTGTCCCACCAACCCAACAAATGAAATCGACGTTCATACTCATACCCCCAGGTTTCGATTTATCGGTTATGGCACATGACGTCTACAAAGAAGCCATCGTCGACATCGTTGCGCCCGAGGCAATGGCAAGCGAACCATTTCTTTTAAAAGACATCCACCTCAAAAACGTCACATCCCGCCAACTTGACTTTTCTTCCCCGTTCACCCTCATCTCCACCACCGCAAAACGGACCAAGATCCGCGCATTCGTGTTGTACTTTGACACATTCTTCACGACGACGGGCGAACCCGTCCCTCCGGAGGTGCCCGTCAAGGTGACGAAGGAAGGCGATGTGGCGCTTGCTGAGGTCTGGCCTGTGGGCGGGAAACCGCCCCCACAGCGCCGTGCGAGCGTGGGCCCTGGTCTCAAGCAGAAAGAAGATAAGAGAGTGACGAGTTTCAGTACGGGGCCTCAGAGCTTGCCAACACACTGGAAGCAAACTATCTTCTTGTTAAGGGATCCGATACGCGCAGAAGACGGTGCGTATCTCGTTTCTTCCACCCCCAATGGCTTGCTCTCTTGTAGATGACTGATTCGGAGGCTCGATGGATATAAATACAGGCACCATCGTGACGGGGACGTTCTACTGCAAGAAAAGCGATACGAATTCTCGCGAACTCGATGTGGAGATCCATTATTCTTCGAGACAGAATGCTGGGACGACAACAGTGGGAGATACGGTGGTTCAGATATACAAAGTGCGGTGATATTGACTTGCGCGCGATGGAATGGGCTACTGCTATATAGATAAGTAATTTGGCTGAATTCGAGTTTATTTGTTGTTTGTATCGCCAATCTGTTGCTCAACCCACTTCGGTTATCAGGAAATAATTTACTGCACACTTTGATGTTGCTGTTGGTACATAGGTAGTGTGCCGCCGTGAGTCCGTGACAGTGCTATCGCGACGAGAAGTCGACGGCGAGTGGATGTGATGTGCTCCTGCTTCCAAACGAAATGAACCACACAACATCCATTCACCGTCAGAAATATAACGATAAAGGGATCACTGCAGCCCACAGAGGTTCAGGTTCATGGAATGTTTCAAGCATTTGTTGTACGTGAAAAAAGTTCGCGTAACGATACAACTTGCTGCTTAACTACCTCGTTATCGTCTCCGAAGGAGATAAACAACCGCGCACCTCGATGTTGACACGTTGATTGGTCGGGAGCCATGACATACGTGGGTCATAGTTCTAGAGCGCTACGATGACAAGCCAACGGCGAATGGATGCGATTTGGTCCTGTTCCAGACGAAGCAGAGAATGTTATATATATTCAGCGTTAGAAACAGTACTTGAACAAGGGAGAGATGAGATGCAGCCTAATGACGTCGGGCTCGTGGTGTAATCGTTAGTGTTTTACTTGCAATAAGGAAGTGAGACTGTCGTTTGGACCGGATCTTGATGTCTACTGCAATCCGAACACTTACGGTTCATTCAAACGTTCCGACAACCTACTCACCACATAAGTTTTAGTAACAATGATTGATACAGCCAGGCGACGAGAAACAAACATTGACAAGGTGCCAACTGCAGAATCTGCCATGACTAGCATAGGATCAGCAAAACCCTAATTTGGGCTACTATTTTTATACGCAAGCAGCTCAGTGAAACACTAAGTAGCTGAGGTATATGATATAAAGTGGTCTTTAGGATGAGTTTCGCAGGGTTCAACGTCAGCTCCGTGGCCCATATATACTCTCGAGAGGTTCATCATGCTGTTTTTGCAGCACATCCTAGTTTTGTTGGGAGCCTACTGTGACTTCGTGGCTGCCAGCACATTGAACAGGCGTGCGGCACCCACAGCTGACTTTAGACACCGCTATAGTCATAGTTGTTGCGTCAGGCCCGGTGAACAAGTGGCTTGGAATACCATTCGCGCTACCTCCGTGGTTAGCGACCCGCCGCTTGAGATGGCTAATGCAACTTTCTTGATTCAGTATAGGCAATCTCCGGTGTCAGCTACCTCATCCTATTCCGTCGTAGATCGTGAGCTTTTCAGCGACGGGATTTCTACTTGAGGCAGTCAGGCAAGTGCCGAAATCTGCATTCAAGATCAGCATCGAGCGCACTTTCCATCAGCTTACTCACTTGGTCGATATGGTATTTGGGGTTTGGCTAATAGCGTCCATGGCTGTGTCGTATGGAACCTTTCATAGACACTGTAGCGCGTCCGAGGGACACAACAAAGTTGTAGTAGCCTTGTCCATAAATCACGTCACTGATCGGGATTGGCGATCCACTCTTTGTGAATGCAGCGCGGGAAAGACAATTAGGATTCTCCTATTGGCGACCATGTGAAGTCCTATACAATGGTATGCGCTGGCGCTTTCACCATAGCTGAAATGACAATATCAGCCTGGTTTTTGTGGGACGAGATGCACGCGTACATGTTACTTTTTGAGATAGCTGCCAAAGGCACTGATACCTTGTCCTCAGCAGGCTATGACAATATGCTGTCGCTGAGAAGCTCGTGTTGTAAGATAGTCGGGCCTGCAGATTACCAGTCCTGAAAACAAGAAACGTACATTAGCCATCTCGAATGGTGGTCGCTAATCACTCACGGAGGTAGTGCAGAGGGTATTTCAAGCCACTCGCTCACTGAGCCTGGCACTACTCATGCAACCATAGCAATGTCTGGAGTCACTGTCGGGGCTGCACATCTATCCAGTAGACTGGCAGCGACAAATCGACGACATGCTCCCAAAAGAACTAGGATGTGCCATGAAACAGCATGATGGACATCTCGAGAGTATAAGTGGGCCCCGGGGCTGACAAGGAACTGATTTTTCAAACATCATGTAATTATATACCTCAGTGATCTAATGAGCTTGTTTTGGTGATCTTTGAGTATGGTCCGTTGAAGCTGTATTTGAGTTCGCTTGAGAGATCTTGGCCGCCACTCGCCTTTTCCAGAAGAGCTAATTAGTAGCGGTCACAATACAAGGTACAAAAGCTGTCAGTGCACTTGTCAGTCTATCATCGAGGACAAATTTCGCTCCATGATTAGGTCGTTTCAAATGGCATAAGCGGAGCTTGATATGGAGGGGTCCTTGGTGAAGAGATCCCAGATTATTCACTGTGGCGGTCACCACCCTGGATTTGTAACCGATGAGGATGCCACCAACATTGTACCTAAGTAAAAGGCTGTAGAAGGAAATCAAATGAGACATGATAGCTGTCGGAGAATGGAGTATTTTGTCACTGCAAAGGGTAAGGACTCGCCAGTGCACGAGAGATCCTTTTATAGCTGTTCCAAAGATTCCCATGGTTCAGGAACTGCATGTTGATGGTCGTATGCTAGCTATTTTTTTGAGTTATCAGTCGTGTTCACGGCTAGGGAAGGCTAGGGCAGACAATTAAGGTAGTTCCAAGCGCCTCACGAATAGGACTATGTCCAACGTAGGGTCTCCGACCCCAAAAGGACGATAAACTTTGATTCTTTTCAAAAAGAAAAGGTAGTGCCAATCATGATAACGCAGAGTTGCCGTAACGTAGATGTGTCTTGCTTCATTATTGCCTGATCCATTGGGTGGGCTCGGTGACTTGCGGTCCATGATCGATTATCAATATCCGTTAATTGTAGTGCACAAGTCGTATTGACGATTGTACAAACGGGATAATAGAATATTAGGCAGCCCAGACTTGCGTGGCAAAATAACCGCTTTAGTGCTCTCCCCATCGGACCCAGATTCCATCTTGTTGTCTGTCCTAAATTAGTACTGACACTGTATGGCGGGTGAACTTTCCACGATTAGCTTTGATGCTCTCATTGGGGGAATAAGATATTCCCAGGGGAAACAGTTTGAGCACATGACGCAAAATACAGTTTCCGTTGTGTGGGTTTCCTTGCAGTGTCGCCAGACTCGCCACTGATATCGCCCCTTCCTACCTGCCATAGAGTCAGGACATTGATTGAGAACTTTACGAAAAATCACATACTTCGGAATTTGCAGCACGAGCTGAAGCATGAGCATTTTGAGAGATCTTCATATCATAACGCCGCAACTCGCAGACAACGAAAAGATGACTTTGGCGCTATTTCATTAATGTGGCCGCTGGGGTTGAAAACAGATGCTAATTTCGTTCATCCCGCCGGCCCTATCAGGACATAATAGCTTATATAATCTCGCTCGTTTACTGGACAATTTTCGTACTCTACATAATCACGAGTCACCGAGCTTATTCTTTTCTATAGATCATTTTAAATACCTACTCACACCAGCTCTTAATTGTTATTTTTGTATATAGCGCAATCACAAATATCATTCAGGTTTACATACTGTACATCGCGCAATCACAGATACTATTCAGATTCACATAAATATATAGTACATCTCCACATATATATCGTACATCACTACTGTCAAAAAATATCAATATCAACGAAGCAAGAAATCCTTTCATCTTGGGCATATACTTGTACATTTCCACTGTCAAAATTATAAACACGAACGAATCAAGAAAAAAAAAATTTTCCTTTTTTCCTTTTTTTTTTTTTCGAATTTTGTGTCCTTTGGGGTCGTAGACCCTATATCGGGCATAGCCCTATACGCGTAGGAAACCCGTTCATCTTGTGTAGTTCAGATTCATTTGGATCATGTAGTTCAGTGCGTCAGCGCGATATGTATCCTGGGTAATCTGCTGGGGGATCAAACCGTCAACGAACGTGAGGAGGCTTGGTGAGGTGGTGCTCCACGTCGGCCACGTCAAGGTCCCGGCCCCATTTGGGTCAAGGTTGGTGATAAAGCGAACAAGGTACGCCGTCATGTCGCCTCCGCCGTAAACGTTGATCAAGTCAGTTTCGTGGAACTGGTAGATGAAGAGCGTTAGTGTTACGGGATGGCGACGTATGTTGTAACAAAACTCACTGATCCTAGTATAGGAACAAACTTAAAACGCGTGCTCACTGGAAAAGATATTAGATACTGCATACGACATACAAAGTGCTGATTCTACTCACGGAATGCCCAAGTCTTCTGGATGCTGGCGCGTTGCTGCAAGAAAAAGCGACGCGGTGCCTGCCATGCTGCGTCGCCCTGGATTGACGCGATGCGTTTATATTGCGGACTCAATTGATTGAGGATTCCTGTATTGTACGGGGAGCCTTGAGTGGGATCCTGGGGATAATATACCAACAGCTGCTGGATTGCAGCAGTAGAAGCATTGGGGAACCAGTACGTTTGGAGATACCCCGCAAGTTGGTCATCCGTACTGCGAAATGGTAAATAAATTAACATGACTAAAATGAAATGGTAATAGACTGACGTGATATTAAGGGTAGAAAATGAGAAGAGAGTGCCCTCGTCATCACAATCCCCTGTGACAATCGGAACATTCGCGACGGAGCCTTGCAAGACGAGCTGTTGTGGATCGTCCGTAAGGAATACACCATCCACTCGGGGGAGCCAGGCAAGTGCCAAGCTCTGCAATAGGGATCAGTGTTGAGCAAACTCTTTATGTATTTACTCACCTGGTATGACATGATATTTGGAGTTCTGTTAATAGCGTCCATGAGCGTGTCGAAAGGAACCTCTCGAAGGCATTGTAACGTGTCATTGGAACCAGTACAGTTGGTTTGATTCACAATAAAGTCGTAGTAACCTTGTCCATGCGTGATGTCACCGATTGGGATCGGCGCTCCACTTTCCAGGAATGCAGCGCGGAAAAGTCCGGCGGGATTTCCTCCATTGGTGACCAAGTGAAGTGCAGTTGACCATGCACCAGCACTTTCGCCCCAGCTGAAGTCATAAAATTAGCATCATTATTATGGGACGAGAGGCACGCGTACATAGTTACTTTCGTGGGATCACCACCAAAAGCACTGATATACTGTTGGACCCATCTCATCGCTTGTCGCTCTGTAATGAAATGTGTCATGATGACCTCAGCATCACAAATCGATCACATTCTACTCACGATCTTGCATTCCCAGGTTTCCTACTCCGGCATTTTTGACTTCTTGAGATGCGAGGAATCCCAAAGCTGGTAGTGTTGTCAGTCGTTATTCATATCTTATCTCAGTCATGGGATCCCACCTGTGACGCTGGATGGATATTGTTCAGAACATGTTGACAGCCTATGAAATTTATGTGGAACTCACCGATAATTCATGCTCACGTAGATTGCAGGAACATTGAGATTGATTGCTGTATTGACGATGACAGATCCATCGTAACTGAGGAACGATTAATCGTTTGCCATATTATCAAGAGTACCAGCATACAGACCTGCTGCTACCACCGGTTTCGAAACCTCCTCCATAGATCCACTAAGACAAATTTCATCATATGCAACGACACTAATAAAAAAATAAACTTACGATCACAACCGGGAGGTTTGATCCTGGACCTGCATTCGCGGGAGCAACAACGTTCACAGTCAGGCCTTGTGATAGAGTAAGCTCAACGCCGATACATCCACCGCCAACAAGACCTACAGTCTTCGGAGGTATTACCAGTAACAGGAAAGCTAGGATAGGTCGAGTTTGCGATGTAGGCGAGGGTCTCAGCAGGCAAGCCGGGAGGAAGTGGTATAGTAATATTCTGTTGCGGACAGGAAGGACCAAATGCCGTCGCTGAAAAGCTCGTGTTGTAAGACGGAATAGGTTGAGGTAGCTGGAACCTAAGATTTCCTGTCCTGAATCGAGACGTCTATATTAGCCATCTCCAGCGGTTGTCGCTAAGCACTCACGGAGGTTGTGCGAAGGGAATTCCAAGCCACTCGTTCACCGCGCCTGATGATACACCTGTTACTGTAGCATTGTCCAACACCACTGTCGGCGCTGCACGCCTGTCCAGTGGGCCGGCAGCCACGAAGCCACAGAGGGCTCCAAATAAAATCAAGACATGCCGCGAAAACAGCATGATAAACCTCTCGAGAGTGGATATGTATCTGTGCTCGGAAGTCGAAGATGAAGACTGCAGAATTCATCTCCTAAACCATGTACTTATATACACGAGCGATTTACTGAGCTCGCTTTCATGATGTGAGTGTCGTCCGCGGAGGTCACCGTCGATTTCTATTCAGAGATCTGAATCACAGATGGCCCTTTCCAGGAAAAAGATCAGTCTGAATCAGTACAAGTCACAAGTTGAGGAATGAGAGCTGTCAGAAAATTTAGATTCTCATCGCCTGTCGAGGACAAACTTCGCCGTTGACCGGGGTGCTTCCAATGTCATAAGGCGGACTTGACATGGAGCAGCTCTTCGTGAAATTATCCTGAATGAGGATGTCACTGCCGCAGTCCTAACCACAAATAGAGGATCAGTCTGGAACAGTACAAGTCACAGGTTGAGAAATTAAAGCTGTCAGGAATTGATATTCATATCGCCTGTCGACGACAAAGTTCGCCGATGACCAGGGTGCTTTCAATATCATAAAGCGCACTTGATGTTGAGAAGCTCTTGCTGAAATGTCCTAAAATGAAATGGCAGGAATATTTCCTGCAGAAGTCTTAACCACAAATGGAGGACCAGCCTGGAACAGTATAAGTCACAAGATGATGAATGAAAGCTGTCAGCAAATTTGTATTTCCATCGCCTATCGATGACAAAGTTCGCCGTTGACCAGGTGCTTCCAATGTCATAAAGCGGACTTGACTTAGAGAAGCTCTTCGTGAAATTGTCTTGAATGAGGATGTCACTGCCGCAGTCCTAGCCAAGAATAGAGGACCAGTCTGGAACAGCATAAGTCACAAGTGGAGAAACGGAAGCAGTCAGGAAATTTAGATTCACATCGCCTCTCGATGACAAAATTCGCCGATGACCAGGGTGCTTCCAATATCATAAAATAGCACACTTGATGTGGAGAAGCTCTTGCTGAAATGTCCTAAAATGAGAATTCCAGGACTATTCGCTGCGTGAGTCTTAGCCACAAATGGAGGACCAGCCTGGAACGGTATAAGTCACAAGATGAGGAATGAAAGCTGTCAGCAAACTGTATTTCCATCGCTTGTCGAGGACAAAGTTCGCCGATGACCAAGGTGTTTCCGGTGTCATAAAGCGGACTTGACATGGAGAAACTCTTCGTGAAATTGTCCTGAATGAGGGTGTCACTGCCGCAGCCCTAACCACGTAACTCACAAGTTGAGGAATGAAAGCTGTCAGGAAAATTAGATTCGCATCGCCTATCGACGACACAGTTCGCCGGTGACCAGGGTGCTTCCGATATCATAAAGCACACTTGACACGGAGAAGCTCTTCATGAAAGATATTCTGAATGATGGATGAGGACTATTCACTGCCGCAGACCTAGCCACAAATAGAGAGCCAATCTGGAACAGTATAAGTCACAAGATGAGGATGAACGCTGTCAGGAAATTTAGATTCACATCGCCTGTCGACGACAAAGTTCGCCGATGACCAGGGTTCCAATATCATAAAGCGCTCCCAACACGGAGAAGCTCTTTCATGAAAAATGTCCCGAATGATGATATCAGGACTATTCACTGCCGCAGTCCTAGCCACAGATAGAGAGCCATTCTGGAACAGTATAAGTCACAAGATGAGGAATGAAAGCTGTCAGGAAATTTAGACTCCCATCGCCTGTCGAAGGCAGTTCGCCGATAACCAGGGTGCTTCCAATATCATGAAGCGCACCTGATGTGGAGAAGCCCCTGATGAAATGTTCTGAATGAGAATGTCAGGACTAGTCAATATGGGAGTCGCCCCCAGAAATAGAGAGCCTGCCTGGAACAGTATAAGTCACAAGTTGAGGAATGAAAGCTGTCAGCAAAATTAAATTCTCATTTCCTGTCGAGGACAAAGTTCTTCGATGACCAGGGTACTTCCGATGTCATAAAGCGCACTTGACGTGGAGAATCTCTTGGTGAAACTTGTCCTGAACGAGAATGCGAGGACTATTCACTGCGGGAGTCATCGCCGCAAATGGAGGATCAGTTTGGATTACTGTAAGTCACAAGTTGAGAATGAAAGCTGTCAGTAAATTTAGATACCCATTGCCTATAGAGGACAAAGTTCGCCGATGGTGAGATGCTTCCAATGTCATAGAGTGTGCTCGATATAGAAAAGTCCTTGGTGAAAGGGTCTTGAATAATAACGCCAGGGCTATACATCAATATTGTACCGTACAACACGATTCAGGGGAACCCAGGTACAAGGAAACGAGGTTAGACTAGAGGTACTGTAGTTGCGAAGATTGAGGACACACCGTGACATTCAACATGAGATTATCGAGGGCCCTGAGTTAGCTCGATGATCTCCGTTATTGTTGTGTACAAGTCAGATCGACGATTATTCAAGCGGGATGGCGGATGACGACGTAGGCTTATCCACTTACCCTTCCCGTCGGATCCAGATGTCATTTGAAAATTGAGAGTTGACCCATCTCGTCGGTGTCTGTCTCAAACTGGTACTCATGGAACTTTCCACTGTTGGTTAATGTGTGCGCTCCCGCTGGGACAATAAGATTATGTTCCCAGGGCGAGAAGTTTGAACGCGCAGTCACTGATGCAAAATACAGTTTAAATTGTTTGTATTCTGCTGGCAGTATCGCCGCTCACGTCGCTCTTTCCTGTTGTGGAGTTAGTTAGCCGACGTCTGAAGCTGGTTCAGAACTGTCCAAAGATAGCATACCTGGCCCATCTGCAGCACAAGCTGAGGCCAGGGCTTTGAAAACTTTGAGCGTTTGAACGACCGACTCTCGGATAGAACGGGAAAAATGTTACGACATTATTACGTCAAATCACAAATGCCAATTTCGTCTCTCCCGCCGAAACTTCCCAAGGACATACTCATATGACTACCACCACTTGTTCACGGGGAGAGTACAGCTAATCGTGTACTACCAGGCTATGCATCCACATATCAGTGAAATACAGCTTGAACACGATCGAAGTTCAACACAGTGACTGTGGCAGGCTAGTGGACTTTCATTCTAACATGGCAGTCACTAAATATTGCGTTCTGAGCACCGGAGATAGTATATATTCGCACCGATGACGCTAACCCCGCACTGTCAATGGGACACTGCCGCATCTAAGTTGGCCATGACCGACGTTACGATCTGCCCCGTCGCATCAAACTTAAAGCATGTTTTAAGTATAAAAAATATAGACTATCCTGATTAGTACCGATTCGACCCGTACGTAGAACTCTCGACAGCTCGCCCGTAAATAGACAAAAAAGTCATGGTCGACAGCTGAAATCACACAACCGTTGACAGTGACGCGTTGACGGCTGAACGTTGAACGTTAAGCGCTAAGCGCTGAGCGCTGGCAGCATGGTGACATAATTCGATTATCCCTAGTTTCCCGCAACAGACCATAGACGAATGAAGATAATCATCCCTTCTCTGTAAGTTATGGATATTCCCGATCGGCAAGCCACAGTCTACTGGAGTATTCTATCATGCGATTTCTAGAATACCAATAGCGTTAGGACAAATTTAAGAGAAGAAAGCAGATGGAGCGCGGCCCGGCACTAAACAGATATCGCTACTAGTACAGCGAAGATGTGTCTTAAGTTTCCCCAAATGGTCCCATTGGGTCAGCCCAACCCTCCCAGGCGCATGCGCACCTCAATTTCTAGCCTCATGAAACCACAGGTTCTGGGACAATCTAGGTGCTGACGGAATCCAGAAAGTGACTTTCGACTAGGATGCGACGAGGGTATTGCATCACAACTATCTATTGGACTCGACTGTGAAGCCAATTCATATTTAGATGCACATTGCGCATGCTGTCGGAGCTCGACACTGACAGACGGATTCTGAGACTAAATCCAACGACATCAACAGTTCTCCTGATATCTCTCATTGTTCCATGATGCGCATCGCTTGGCTGCTGGCCGCTGCTCCCGCCCGACACACATGGTTTGTCATATGTCAACTTGAATTCGCCATACTAAGCGGAATTCCTGATTCTGCGCTAAAATAAGAGCATTAAAATAAATGAAAAATACTTAGTAGTCCTCCAATAGATAAATAAATTCCCGCACTGACTGACAGTACTAGTGCTGCAAGAGCGACTCATGAATCGGATGTAAAATTACGTAGGAGAAACCCAAAATTATGGCAGGACCAGGGATTGAACCTGGGCCTTCCCAATACTAGACAAGACCATCCAGCGTGTGGATTACTCACTTCCAACACACATTCTATTCTCATCCTTAACTTTTACGGTCCGCACCGGCGACCTGTCCTGCACAAGTTATCTTATCTCCGTCATATCAACGGAACTACGAAATCTAGCGAAATAGTCCTGTCTTCCTGATACCGGCCGCTTGTGCAACTACTATCATGTCTTTAGCAGAGTCGGCTTCCGCCACCAATGGCGCTTTTCAAGACATACCTGTGATGTCTGTGTGCTGAATCCCTTCACTCTGCAAGACGTTATTGACTTCACTAAAGTGATCTTTCTCGTGCAACAGATCCGAACGAAAGCGAGAGGAGAGCACTTGCGCATCGGATACGCGAGGCATGTATGAATGTGGGGTTCTTCTATGGTAAGCTTCCGTAGACTCATCAAAAGCGCTCTTTGCAACATCGGGGTCAATTTTCATGCTCTGGCAGTCAAGAACCATGGGATACCACCGGAATGTATAGATAAAGTGCTGAATGTCAGCAGAGAGTACTACCGCCTTCCAGTCGAGGAAAAGATGAAGGTTCGGTCATGCACACTTCCATTGTGGTCACAATTACTAATGAATATGTATCGGTCCTCGCATAGCTCCATCACAAGACTGTCGCCAACTTTAAAGGATACAGCCCGCTTCTCGATGCGAATATAGAACCTGGGAATTCGGGCGACATGCATGAAGCGTTCCAAATTGGTTGGGAAGAGCTCGAACCAAACGCCAATACTGAGAAACGAAATGATGGTGCTATGGCGGGCGCTAATATTTGGCCCGAACGTCCTGAAGGGTTTAGGGAAGCTATGTTGCAATACTAGTAGGTGCTTCTTCATGATCCACGACATATTACTTACAGCTTCGTCAGCCATGCAGCAATTGCAGTAGGCAAGATGCTCTTCCCACTTTTTGCGCTTTCTTTGGACTTGCCAGAGAGATATTTCGACGATAAGGTGCAGAATAAAGGTTTTGAATCATTTGGTCTTTCATTCAATTCCTCGTAGACCAGGAACTCAGCTGCAATTATGAATGCATTACACTATCCGCCCCAAACAGGCACCGTGGATGATCGTGTCGTCGGCATCGGTGCTCACACAGAGTAAGTGCTTCACCACCTTGATATCTTTCTTGTTTACATTGATTATTATCTAAACATTTAGCTTCGAGGTGCGATATATTCACTGTAGACTTTACCCTGATTCACATCGATTATGTAGTGTTTTACCATACTGTGGCAACAACCGGGAATACAAGGGCTCCAGGTCCTCAATTCCGAGAAGAAATGGATTAATGCTCCACCTATCGACGGAACACTCGTTATCAAGTGCGCCCTTTTGCTATAATTCTTCGCCCTGATGGTCGAGTGTCATTGTACAGCCTCGGTGATCAATTCGCTAGGTGGACAAGTACGTCGACCTCGCAGCGTCATTTGGCTTCCTCTCACGTTCAATTTGACAGATGACGTATTCAAGTCCACTGTCCACAGGGCCGTGAATAGGAATGGCGTGGATAGATATTCCATCCCCCTATTTTTTGGGACCGACTACGAGGTGAACATCGAGGTGCGCACCCCTTTATTTCCAAAACATTGAAACTGAGGTAGTTGGGTAGCCTATCGCAAGTTGTGTATCTGTCGGGCGTCCAGCGAGGTATGAACCTATAACAGCTGGAGAATATGTCAATCAGCGCTTGAAGGCGATGTACTACTAAACAACAGTCAACTCGAAATAATGTCATTGTATTGTATCTGTGTACCTATCTACGCTATGTCCGACTATCCCTGCAAGAACTTAATTTGACATGAGCTCGGAGTCGGGGCCTTCTGCATCACATGCCTTTAACAGGATTTACATAATTCTCAGATGTCATGTATATGTCGCACTTCAAGCGCCATTACGTTCCCCCGACAGCGTCAATGCGGGGTGCGGGGTGCGGGATGTAGGGGGACCCCGATTATCCAGCTTACATTGGCATTGAGCAGTATTCGGGTCAGGTGCGCAAGGGCCTGGGCAGGGCCGAATCCAGGGCGTAGTCAGGAGATAGGAGGGATGGGTTACCGGGTAGGTGTGGCTTAAATGGGAGGTTTTACGTTCTCAGTTGTGACTATATCACATATGCGCTGGTGTGTCGGGGTATTGAAGTTCCATCGCTCCACCTACTTTGCTGAGTTGAGTTGCGTCAACACTGCACAGCAGTGAGAATACCGAGAGTGTCACACCCATTACTCACCATAGAGACTCTGACAACGGTACATATATACACGAACCCCTTGATACATGTACTCACATTGCGACTACGATGAATATCGGGTGTCTGTTTAGTAGGTAGAGGTCCAGTGGTTATTGTGTGAGAGGAGGAAGATTTTGTTGGAGGTACCACGGGAATTCGGGACGATGAACTAAAGAATAAACGAATGTATACTAGTTGAGTCAGTAAAACAAAAAGAACTACAGTAATGAATGGTCTCAACTCAGTTAGCACGCGCCCTGGTGGAGTCATTTTACCGCCAGGACATGGGTTCGAACCCCTGCCCCTCCACTTTTGTAAACTACATATTGACACTACCAAATTGATCATGGCATCAAGCCGCTATGACGTCAGCATCTGGACGGCCGGGACCTATGATTAGCGGGTCTAACCGGAGATTAGTGATCTCCGACTGGGGATAATGGGTAAAAGGAATACCCGGTCATGCACAATCCTGAACTCAAACGGGAACTAAGCTTCAAGAACACTAAGCTGGGGCGGGATTCCTCTGAGCGCTACCTTCTATTGCCACCAGCCGGCCGTTATCCCCGTTTCACATTCCCCCTCTTTCGTGTCACAACTACCCTGTTAAGCGAAAGTCAGCGCACGTCGGATTGCTATCAGTATAACCGCTCAATTACGTTCGACAACCATATGGCAGCGGAATTATGTAAGAGGAGGAGGACAAGGTCACGCCAAAAGAAGAATGAGCGGGAATTACATTGGGTTGTTGGGAGATGCTTAGTTGTTGAGGTACCAACTGGGAAGGTGACTAGCATTGGCGGAGTGAAGATGTCAATAGTTGAAGGGCTGGGGGTCTTACGGACGCATTATAATATAAGTGGCGAATCCCGCGCATGTCTACATAGGGTCGGTGACCCACCAGGACAATAAAGGAGGTTTTAATTTTAATTTTAAACTCTGTCCGCAAGTACTCATGTGATACTAAGCTGTTTTCCATGTACCGATAAACAATGAAATCACAATAGAACTTCATCGCCGTCTCATTTAATATTGTAGAAGTGGTGAGGAAGCGTAGTCCGCCCGAAAGTTTGTTAAAAATTGCGAGTTTGGCTTGCTCGTCTGCTACTTCGTTGCACAGAGTAACCTGGCGTCCACATTATACGAGTTTGGCTTCATGAATCATAATGGTCCAGATTTTCCAACGCATACATCCACTGCAAAATATCATAGATGCAACAATAGATTGCAATGCGGGGCTCACTCGAACTTCTAGGATTTATTATACAAGGCTTCCAATCGTTGCTTCACATACTCTCCCGCGGTGATAACTGGGTATTTTGCCTGGTTGTCAGTCGACACACAAGTGTGGATCGGCTGTAATGGACCGCATCGGGCGTCAGATGCTGCTTGAAAATCAATATTTGAGTGACGAGCCTCGATGTTAACTTCGAAGTCAGTGCTAAAGAACAGCCCGGTAGAATACCGATCGCTGGCATTCCTGTTGGAAACTCGATGCAACGGGGACCTGAAAACATCGTCTGTTGGACTTGGTCAATACCTCTGTTTACTTCACTGAAGATAAAAATTCTAATCACTTGTCCAACGCGCAAACTGATCACCAAGGCTAATAGGACAGTGTTAGTGGTCATCAACATGGATATGTTGCAAGAACAACATGACAACAAGGGTTCCTGGTAGGGGTGGTACATTGACCCATCGCTGATGAGAGTTCAAAACTTGGAGAGCCTGAATGCCTTCTTGTTGGCAGAGGATGTTGAAGCACTGTCAATGGTTCATTATAAAAGTCAGTGGGAACTCAAACACTTGGGCTCACCACGAAGCTATTACAGAACGGGAATCAGCGTTATTTATACATTAAAAATTTGATCTCGAGCGACTCACTCGGTATGAGCTCCAATTCCCAATATTTTGTCATCCGGTGCGTCTGGCTGAGGTGGATAACGGATGGTGCGCATGATAGCGGCCGAGTACACAGTCTAGTCAATTTTGACATGTGCTAGCTAGCCAAGGCCCAAGGCCGTATAGGCACGTACCTTGTTGTCGAAGTATGTTTCAGGCAGGTCGAGCGCCAGTGCAAAGAGGCCAAATAATTTCTTTCCAATGGCAAGGGCTGCATGGCTGCAGGTTTATATTTTCAGCTTCTGTTATTTCTGGCATCGGACACTAACTCAACTAATAATCCAAGCAGGCGATCCTGAAGTTCGGGGGCTGATCTGGCCAGACATTCCCGCCTGCCATCACCCCATCGCAAGAAGGATTTTGTACCCGTGTTTCCTCATATTTATCTTCCCAGCCGATACGGAAGCACTCGTTCAAGTCGCCTTTGTTTCCTGGTTGGATATTCCCTTCCATCAAAGGGCAATACCCTTTGTAGTTTTGCACAGTTTTATGATAGAGCTAACAGATAAATGTATCGTCTGTTAGACGCAGCAATCGGAAAACTCACTTTCATCTTTTCGTCAATTGAAAGCGAGTAGTATTCCTTGTTGACTTTCAGGACTTCGTCAAGACAATCATGCGATATGCCATGGTTCTTGACTAGGATAGTTATGTAGACTAGTAGTGTGAACCGGACCTCAAAGAAATACCAACGTACCATAGAAAAGTCCAATGTTCATGCAGGCTATTCGAATTTGTTGGACCAGTGCAGCTCGTATAGCTTCGTCTTGGCTAAATGCATCCTCTAGATCTCTAATTCCATCCCAGTCAATTTCGCACAAAGAACTGGACTTGACCATACATGATTGGAATGCTTTCGAATGCTTCATCACATACTGATGCCGCCTCTGGGCAAGACATCGTCCAGGAATGCGTAATGGAGTACTAGTCTCGTGAAATCAAGCGTTCTGAAAACAACTGGGTGCTGCGGCACTGCCAGACTCCAGAAACTGGAAAGTGTCTTGTCGAGTGTTTGGCTGACTTCCCAAAACGTCCGGTCGAGTACAAGTTCGGAATTGCCTTATTGTGGCTCTACTACGCAATGAGGGCCAGGCACGAGTAAACTTGAAGGACTAGTCCAGCCTAGTGTACGTAGGCCCCGTTCGGCAGCCATCTGTTTCGTTTCCGAGTAGTCACGTGCATCCGAAATAGAAACTTTTTAAAAAGATGTTGTTTGCATGGAGGTGGAGAACATCATGATCATGATACCATCTCTCTGAGAATACGCTTAGTTTCAGGTTCGTCTCACTGAGTGCAGACCATGCAGATCAGGCGATAAGACTACCGGAAGCAGTGTTCTGCCGGTCAGCGAACGTTGGTGAAGTTTAGCATAAATTCAACGGTGAACTTTCCCCATGATGGATGCAAGTGAACTGAACGCGAGAAGTCCTAACCTGGAGCTTAGGTAATCACATTTGATTGGACAATGAACAAGTGGAAGTTCAGGAAACTGGAGGACCCAATAATACAGAAAGATTCCACTGTCTTCCTTCTAAGCATTGGTGAAGAGAACGCACGACCCAGTGATAGTATCACATTAAAAAATATTGTTTGACTCGACTGGGAATATCGTCTTGTCCCAGTCGAAGCAGCAGAAGCTACTTCGTGAATCATGATGGACCAGATTTTCCAACGCACACATTCACCGCAAATATTATTGACGCAACATAGATTACAATGCGAGGCTCAGTCGAACTTCTAATATTTACCATACATGGCTTCCAATCGTTGCTTCACATACTCTCCCGCGGTGATAGCCGGATATTTCGCCTGGTTGTCAATTGACACACAAGTGCGAATCGGCTGTAATGGACCGCATCGTGCGTCAGATAATGCTTGGAAAACAATATTTGAGTAACGAGCCTCGATGTTAACTTCGTAGTCAGTGCCAAAGAACAGTGCGGTAGAATACCGATCGCTGGCATTCCTGTTGGTAGCTCGATGCACCGTGGACTTGAAAACATCGTCTGTATGGACTCGGTCAATACATCTGTTTACCTCACTGAAGACACTGGATCGAATCACTTGTCCAACGCGCAAACTGATCACCAAGGCTAATAGGTCAGCGTCAGTAACCATCAACACGAATATATTGCAAGGACAACTTAATAACAAGGGTTCCTGGTAGAGGCGGTACATCGATCCATTGCTGATGAGAGCTCAAAACTTGGAGAGCCTGAAGGCCTACTTGTTGCCAGAGAATGGTGAAACACTGTCAACGGTTCATCATAAAAGTCAGTGGGAAATAAGACATTCGGGCTCACCACGAAACTATACACAACGAGAATCAAGGTAATTTATATATTTAAAATTTGACTTCGATCAACTCACTCGGTATGAGCTCCAATTCCCAATATTTTGTCATCCAGTGCGTCTGGCTGAGGTGGGTAATGGAGGGTGCGCATGGTAGCGGCCGAGTGCACAGTCTAATCAAATTTTAGCATGTGCTGGCTAGCCAAGGCCATATAGGCACGTACCTTGTCATCGAAGTATGTTTCAGGCAGGTCGAGCGCCAGTGCAAAGAGGCAAAATAATTTCTTTCCGAGGGCAAGGGCTAAATGGCTGTATGTCTATATCTTCAGCTTCTGTTACGTCTGGCATCGGACATCAACTCAACTAGTAATCCATGTAGGCGATCCTGAAGTTCGGAGGCTGATCTGGCCAGACATTCGCACCTGCCATCACGCCATCGCGAGAAGGACTTTGGATCCGCGTTTCCTCATATTTCTCTTCCCAGCCAACACGGAAGCCCTCGTGCAAGTCGCCTTTGTTCTTTGGTTGGATATTCGCTTCCATCAGAGGGCAATACCCTTTAAAGTTTGGTACAGTTTTATGATAGAGCTAATCCAGATAATGTATCTTCTAGATCTGTTAGATGCAGCAACCGGAAAACGTACCTTCATCTTTTCGTCAACTGAAAGCGAGTAGTATTCCTTATTGACTTTCAGGACTTCGTCAATACAATCCTGGGATATGCCGTGGTTCTTGACTAGGATAGTTATGGAGTGTGAGCCGGACCTCGAAGAAATACTAATGTACCATAGAAAAATCCAACGTTCATGCAGGCTATTCGAATTCGTTGGACCAGTGCAGCTCGTATAGCTTCTTCTTGACTAAATGCATCCTCCAGATCTCTGCTTCCATTACAATCAATTCCGCACAAAGAATTGAACTTGACCATACATGATTGGAATGCTTTCGAATGCTTCATCACATACTGACACTGCCTCTGGGCAAGACATGGTCCAGAATACGTAATGGAGTACTAGTCTCGTGAAACCGGACGTTCTGAAAACAACCGGGTGCTGCCGGACTCCAGAAACTAGAGCAGTGTTTTGTTGGGTTGTTTGGCCGGAACGTCCTTACTAAGACGAATGAAGATATCCTTCTTACTACTAGGTAAATGTGTACTACGGCAGCCCCACGCGAGACTATGTCCGATATAGAGTCTCCAACTCCAAAGGACGGTAGGTTCAGATTTATTATTATTTTTAAAAAGTACTACGTCATTACACTAGTTTCAGTCCCTCCCCCAGTGCCCACTCCCCGAACCATAACGAAACCCAGTAAACTCCGCCGACAGATTTCACAATGCAACGAGCATTACTCGTCGCGTTCGAGTCCTTTCGGACATATTTCCCTCACAACTTACCGTTCTTTGTCTCATCACTGCTACAGACGCTTCACCACGCAGCGCTTGAGTTGTCCATACGACAAAGCGACCCTTCCCTTTCATCTCGCACCACTCGCTTTGACATCCACAGCAGCACTTTGCCCCTCGTATCTAATATTTGAAGACCCATCAGGATCGATCCACAATTGCATTATCACATTCAGAACTCGCTCGTATTCACTTGTCAGATTCAGGTCTTACCACGCAAAGTCCATTGATTCCCTTCACTCATCCAACTCTGTTCGATTCCCTTTCCCCTTTGAATTCGTATTGCACATCGATTACTGTACCGAACGCAGTCTTCGCATTCCATGGTCAGTAATCTTATTGCTAGCTACTCTACACTACAATATTTCATAAAAGGATAGTGAGAGAAATGAGGTTCAATCCAATTTCAGGTTAACGATCGTCAGGTAGAGCAGTGTCTTCAAACACTCATTGGCATATTCTCCAACTTCTATGGGTTCGTACTTTGCGGGACGCTCGGCAGATACGCAACTTGTAATAGCTACCCAATCACCTCGGTTTCTGGTTTCAGTGAAAAAGGAGGTACGCAACTCGAAATTGACATCTTCATCGCTCCCAGAAAAATAGAGGGGTGAAATAGTGGTCGACGCCATTCCTTTTGATGACCTTGTGGATAATGAGTTTGAAAGAATTGTGAGATGAACCTGAATGACGCTGCGAGTGCGGCGCACTTGTCCACCTAGCAAAGCGCTCACTTGTTAACAAGCGTTTTGTCGACGGGTGGAGTATTAATCTATTTTCTTCTCGGAATTGAGGAGCTGGAGGACTTGGATCCCCAGTTGTTGCCACAGTGTTGTAAAACGCTGCACGATCGATGTGAATAATGGGCAAGTGTGCACGTAACCATGTCGTAGCTAGAAGCTAAATGTTTATATGACAAAATCAATATCCTGTCAGGGAAATATCAAAGGAAGAAGAACTCACTTTGTGTGAGCGCCGATACCGATGACACGATCCTGTTTATAGTGTACTGCACTCATACTTGCAGATGAGTTCCATGTCCGAGTTGCAACTTAGCTTGATCAGTGGCATTTTCCTGCCCCGGCCGGCACTGATTGTGTATATCCAGAGCAACCGTCACTCGTGTAACCTTACGCAGACCACATGTTTTTGTTGACTCGTACCTGGAAATGATACTCATGATTACATAACTTGATTATTTCTCCCTTTGCCCAGCAAGCCTGATGAACTGGCGGTACTCACTGGTGTCACTTGTTTCCTTCTATGACCTTGCGCTTTTCACCTTCCAATGACTTCCCCTGAACGCTCGCTAGTTGGCTCTGTCTTTGAGCGCAAGACATCCACAGCTCCGACCGCCCCCTCTGCGAGATTCGCCAATACTTCTGGCTCAGGTTTTCCAGCTGTTCACCACAGGTCAAAGAGCGCCTTTTCTCGCGCAAGAGAAGAGGAGAAGAACAGTAGAAATGCTAGATCCACAACTGTACCTCCCATCCTACCGACTCATTCCCATTCCGCCGAACAAATCCAAAATCGAGACCTTGGGGTGGATTCACCTGCCAATGACGATGCTATGCGTCAACAGATCAGTGAAGAGAACGAACGTCGGGTGGCTAATATGTCAGAAGACGAGCGAGAACAAGAAAGGCGTGAGATTTTAGAGCAACTGGGAAACGGTGTCGGTGACCTTCTAGAACGTGTACGCGTCGCGAGATCAAAAAAAATGACAAAAGCGCCTGTTGCGGCTGAGGGTGCGTCCGTACCAAAGGAAGAGGCCCCAGAGGTCTCCCGCGAGATTCCAATTGTTTCTCCGTTGCCGGGTCTAGCTACTAGACCCAATCTTTCAAGGGTCAAGAGTCTCGAAGATTTCGGGAAAAGAGGCACGTCGCACGTCCTTGAGTACGATGGATGCATTTAACGTGAGAGCTGTATTTTAGCTCCCCCTATTCTAGTCTCCAGCACTAGACCTCCGACACCAAATAAAGCTAGTCGCATACTTCGCTTTGCGGCACTAACGCCTGACGACGTCCATGTGTATGAATCTGCACCGATATCCCCTAAACCAAAAGCCCTCGCGCTTCCTCCGCCTCCCGATACTCGGGATCCATCTATCTTATCACTGGGCACCTTTTCGGAGAATAGTCTGCCGCGGAAGCGACCCCTTCCCATTTCTCCTGAAGGTCCCAAGGCAGATAGGCCTGAGCAGAATATTCCGAATGGTAAGCCTGAACCTGAGGAAGGCACTCCAGAATATATTCGGAGACGGTATTTCCCGGATGTGTCCGCAGACGATCCTTCTGTCAATTGGATGAAGCCTTTGTCGTCCAATTCAGAGCCTATCTTGCTTCGCTTCGATCTGACAGGTACCCCCATACCTGCAGAGATTTCCGCCACTCTCCCTTCTCATCTTGGCTTGCACCACCATGCAGATGGAGATCATGCAGGATACACTCTTGATGATGTCTTTTTACTGTCTCGTTCCACTGTTCCGGCACAACGCACGACGATGCTTAACGTCCTAGTCGGCATTGCGCGCAGGTTAGGAATGCAAGCCAGGGACTCTCACTACGCAGGTAGGATTGCTGAACTTCAGGGGAAGGAGGAGGAACTACGTAGACGCATTCTTGCTACCGGTCTCTCTGCGATGACCGAAAAGGGTGGTGTCGGTATCCGGGCTGTTGAAGTTGTCTGGGAGTGTCTAGTTGGTTGGGATCCCCTCTTTGATGCCGACCGCGCTGAGTTGGATGTCGCTCCTGCCATCATGACCACTTTGCAGGTACCTGACTTCCTTATCCAAACCACGGCACTCCTCACGCAATCATCATTGCCTCCAGAATCCCTGGCCCAACTTCTATCCATTGTTTATAGGCTCTCGCAGGAGTCGAACGACATTGCTGAATCGATCATGAAAACACCTCGATTACTGCCTACCTTATTACAGACCTTCCTTCTTACGCATATACCCCCGCCACCAGACGCACCCTTACCCAATCCTGTTGCTCTCCAGCTATTCGTTGTCCTTGCTTGTTCCTCTCGGACTAGTGCTATGGCACTATGTGAGCCAGCTGATGCCCTCCTTCGCTTTATTACCATGCTTCCTCCCACCTCACCCTTCCCCGAGCCACTTGCAACAACTCTGCTCATACAAACGCTCCGCCTATATGGCATCCTTGCGTCCTATGGTTTGTATTCACATATAGCGACCGTTGCGGCTTCTTACTTTACTTCCTTGTCGATGCACGCTGTCTCATCCAGCTCGAGACCACTGAAAGTGGCATGGGCGGGACTTGTAGAAGCATGGATAGTCTGTGCAACGGATCCACATCGCACGACTCCGCCACACGACATCTTGTGGAACCAGGTGACTAGCTGGGGTTGGGGTGCTGAAATACTGGAGCTACGCCAGGGAATCCCTGAAATGGTTCCGGAAGTCTGGGCAGCTATCTGGGGTTCTGCATCTGCATGGCTCGAGGGTGCACGGGTCAATGGCATCAGAGGAGGAGAGGGAGAGCGTGCAGTGGTTCTCAAAGCGATCCAGGACGACTTCAATGACGGAATTGAAGGTCGTGCATTTAGAGCTGCTATGGATGCACTACGAGCCGAACTCGCACAGATACGCGATACGCCGCCATTGGAGAAGTATCAAAGGCTGCAGCATATTGGCATACATGCACGCGTACTTTCCTCCGCGGTACGCCTCTGGCTTGCATGTACTCCGACCGTGAATACCGATACTCCTCTGGGTACCCCGCCGTTTAACCTTCCCTTTGCTGAGCTATCATCTCTCTCGGCGCTTGTCGTCTCGCATTCCGTTTGGTCGCTCGTTATCAAGGGCGTCGAGCAAGCTGCCTGCAAGTCTCTCGCGAGCTTTTTGGCATATTTCCATAAACTATCGCGACATATCCCAGGGACTTCACTTGATCTCTGGGTGGCACAGGGCCTGACAATCCTCAGAAGGCTCCTCCCTGGAGACGAAGATCATGCTTTTCAAGTCCTCGAGGCTGTTTTAGCATCCCTCACACCACAATTCCTCAGCACAGTGGCTCCCACTAGCGTTTGGGAAAAGGGCGGATGGAGCGTGGTTAGGCCTTTCCTGGACTATGCAATTCGCCCGAATTGGGAGGTATATTTTGGACCCAGCGATGTCACGCCGGAGTCGATCATGCGATGCACTACCCTGCGACTTCCATCGTCCAGCTCATCATCTGTCCCTAATGAGCATCGTACGATGGGCCTCCCGCTGTCTCATGAATGGCTGACCTCACCGATCGACCATCTCCTCCGCTCTGGGTCGTCGCCAGTTTTCAAGGCACTCCCTTCCTCGTGGGACGCGTCGGAAGTCGACATTGTTCGCACGTCACTACTTTTCATCAAAGCCACTCAGGAGATCCTACTTCGATACAGCTTAATCCATTTCGCTTTGGGGCGTTCAGAGATGGTCTTTAGTTGCATGAAAGTGTTCATGCTTGAGCACGGTCAGGACCAGGCATATTCCTCACCAGCTACAGGAGACGAAGAGGAAGTGTTCCGGGACAGTGATGTTTCGAGACTAATGACTGATCTTCTTGCTCCATTCACCCTCGGCGCTGCCTCCGTTTCCTCACCCACATCCAAGCTACCCGATATAGACCTGGAGCAGGCATCCCTTCCATTTCTCGGTTCGGGCACACCTTTCTACCAGTTCTACACAGATTTCCTTGGGCTGTACGACGCTATCTCATTCTCGCACCCCATCTTTGCCTCCCTTCTCATCCCGCCTCTCGCGCAAACTTATCCCATCGACTATCGTCGGTTACTATGGGGAGACTTTGGGCACGTGCTGCATACCGTTCGTGTCCCTGTGGACCAGGTCATCGCAGGTGATCTCAAAGACTTCTTGTATCCCATCGAGAAAGGTGAAATGATCGGAAAATATGTCGGTGGTCTTCTCCAAGCAACGGTGGAAGGATTACTGCGCCTTGTTGCGGTACACCACGTCGCGTGCAACATCTGGCCTGATCTTTGGTCTGAGGGAGTCGGGGCCGAGCAGGAAGATGTAGCTAAGAAATTGCTGAAGGTGGTTGTGGGGAAGGGAGATGGACGTACTGTGCATGAGGTGCTGAGGTACCGACAGATTCTTGGAGAAGCAGTTATTTTTCCCCCTGCTTGCTTTGAAACAAGTGGAGGGTGGATAACAAATCGGTCTGCATTTGCGCATCAGATGCTGGGTGGCGAATTGCATGAAAGGCTGCAGGGCGTGTTTCATGGATAATGTGGGTTATTTGACGTTACCTGCGTTATTGCAAATTCTGACGAGGCACACGGTGAGCAGGGTATAATATGTGATCGGGTGCGGTTTGGCAATGCCACAATACGAAAGTCTCGCGGTATTTTTATCACACAACAGATATCGATTTTGCACCCCTCGCCTGTGTGCATTCAGGCAAAGCTGATCATCTTGGATCCAAGTAAGGCAGTAACTAGCATATGTAGCCCCGAACCACGTGTAGGTCAGTGTCGAATGTCTCCAAAGGCTTTATGGCTCGTGCATCTTCATTGATAAGAAACTCAGGTAAAACTACATTTGCCTTTAAAATAACCCCTCTACTCACGAGTCATGACCTGTCGAAATGATTGCAGTCAGGGACTGAGTAGGCGTTACGTCGGTTCATTTTTTCAATAGTCAAATTTCTGTTTAGACCGCGACTCGGTGGCTAGATCACGTCGGTGACGTATTGAGATTCCCCCTCCAAATGGTGGAGTCGTTTGTCTGGTGTATCCGTTCCAGACACTGATAGCCATCAATAGACACCGCACACACAGGCAATTGTTTGCATTGTTATATTTAGCTGTTAATCCTAATGGCAATGTCTTCAGCTACCTCACCGTGACGTTCAGACCTAATTTTCGGAGAGATCGTCAAGCATTAGACTCGGTCATCCGTGCAACGTGAGATTTTTTTTCATTCGCTTTCATGTCATGACATACGACTCAGGGAGGTTGACCGGCCGTGCGTTTCGGGAGTGTGACCACCCACTGATGGAAAGATACAGTACTTGATTTTTGCAGGTAGTGATGTGCATGGCCCGGCTTCAAACCGTGAGCCGGCCAAAGCCGGCAAACTCTGATTAACACATCATGACATTGTTACTAGCACTGGGGACAAGTGCCTATTTTCCAGAGAGTCAAATTTTAAGTACACTGTGATCGAAGAAAAACTGAGACCACCCTGAAATCTGGCGAAAAATCTTGCTTTCATTCTGAACAAATGTTGATCAGCCAATCAGATTTCATTTTTCACAATGTGTTCAAAATATGTTCACCATGATTTCAAGTGGCTCAGCTTTGCAAAATTCTGTCATTCCTCATGGTGTGTTCAGATTTATTCCAAAGGACACATTGCCGTGTCCCCCCAGTGTAGAATGTTGATGGCGATGGGTGGTACGACCACGAAGTGGATGTTCTTTCCTTATCACACATGCTCATGCTGCTACTTAGCTGTCGTTACCACTCAACGTGTATGTGAACTCGCAGCACCGTATTTGTGATCTTAACCCATATGATCGGAGCATCACCCAAACCTTGAAGCCACATTGAACATTATTCGCAACCATAAGTCTTTCACTAACGCGTGCCTACGCGACTAAGTATACACTCGTTTATACTTTAGTTCTCGCAATTCGACGTTCCCGCGGTTCCTCGAACAAAAGTAGGACCCGCAGATGACACTTCCGACAAAGGAATAAGCATAAGGCCGTTAGAGCCATACAGATGGCTGTCAATATGCCAAAGATGGAGATGCATGCGTGTAGCAAGAATTGCGAGGATAATGACCTGGAAACTGTGCATGGATAATGTTTTGGAGGGTGTTAGAATTTGCGTGGTTGAATTTCAAAGTGCGTACTTTTTGAAAAGCGAGTTACTGAAAAGAGCGTCAGCAAGCTTCTATGTATCTGTATACTGGCAGCTCCCTACTTGCCTAGTTCTGCTGCAAATAAAAGAAGAAACGGTATCAAGTTATCCTCGCCCTGATAGCAGCCTGTGATGCCCGGAATCGCACTGGTCTCAACTGAGAAGCAATTGTATGTGAGAAGTGGTGGAATGCAAAGAAGTTGAGGGGGCATACACGGCACAGTAGCAGTTGTGGCGAAGAGAACGCAGACGGATGATATGATGATAGACTGACTTGTGGATCTATCGCGAGTTAAGGAGTAGTGAGGGCATGGCACTCACGAAAAAGGCGAACAGCATTATTGCAAGTACGATTCTGTTCTTGTTCCAGAGCACATATGTTCTGAGGATAAAGAAACCTCGATGAATTTGGATCAGGAATGCACATATGGTAGATGGGAAGGAGAGATACATTCAGAGCAGATGACTGATGCCAGGCTGATACCTACGAAAGCGACGAATAACTTAGCAGGAACATGTACGCATGTGCTATGCACGTACCGTAGGAGATTGTGTTGAGTGTCTGGCATTTCTAGCAATTAGCAATAACATGCGATAAGCGTCTTGATCAGTCAGTTAGGTCCATCACGCATTTACATACGTTTGGGTTGTCATTTGGGATAAAGTTCACTAGAGTATACGTCAACTCATCACCAGAGCGATATGTTGGAACTGAACGCACGATACAGATGTTCGACGAAGAAGAGAAAAGGTATATATCGTGTAATGATATACAGGCTCTTTACCTTTGTCCAGCGTGATCGAAGAAGGAACATCCACTTTGGGCAGTAGGATAGATATCATCTATGTCAAAAAGAACTTTATTTGAATAATTAGGCGTATTACCTCCTCATTAAGTGAAGAAACATAATCATAGGTCTGAGTAAGCAAGGTTAACCGCACAAAGAAAGGTATGGAGGAACTTCGCTCACCCAGAATGTGACCATTGATGCTGAGCTGAGTTAAAGGAAAGAATAGACGGTTCAGATAGCACGCACCGTACACGTACTAGCGGCGCATGAGTTATTGTCCATTGGATCAATGACAATGAGACATACCGTATAGGTCTGTAGACTTCTAGCTGATGTGATGGCGTCTGGTGAATACTGGGCATCCATCTGGTCGAGTGGCAGAAGTCAGATGCTGGATGCACAACATGCACTTTTTATGAAAAAGCCGGGAATCAAACATAGCCCAGGCGTAATGGTATAACTATTTGAAGGTCCGCAGAAGATATGAACGCAAGTTCGAAGCATGCATAAAATTGTCGTCCTCGTGGCCTGCGGACTGAGAGAGCGTATGATCACAGCAGTTTCTAAAAATAATGAGAACCCGTTATTTTTGTCGATCAACAGACTCAACATTGCTTCCTCATTGGGATGTACTCTTAGAACAGCGTATTGCTTTCTGTACTGCATAAAGCATCGCTTGGAAGCCAACTTCATCATTGAGCAGTTTCACCGGTAAATAGGCAGGTGTCAACTTGAACATAAACTAGAGATCGTAAGATTTGTTGTTGTCATTATTTTTTTCAGTCAAAAGATGAATCACTTTACCTTGCGCGGGGACAGCAAAGTGTTTGTGCGCGATGGCATCGGTTTTAGAACAAGTCAGGTCCTCCGTGACAGCTTTGAGGACCTTCGAAGCAAAGTCTAGTAAATTTTAGAGCCTGGACAGCAGCGTTTATTTCCCGATTTATTTCCCAGTTTGTTTCTGCAAGTGGCGTGGCAATGCAATAACAAAATAACAGTTGAGCGAGCTTGCGGCAGCACTTAGCATCACGATTGATGAGATTGGCAACAACGTCCTATTCATAACCTTCGCGCTTCCCAACACCAAACTGCTGTGTATTGTACTACCTAGCACTGACCTGGGTGCCTCTGCAGCCCACATCCTGCTGGCAACTTCTGGTTAGTCAGACTGCAGGCATTGTTCGTTGCTCGGTGCCCGGAGCGAGTTAGTGACAAGGCAAACGCATCAAGAATCCTTCGTGGTGAGACGTGGCATTTTGTTCATCAATAGAGACGCAGCAAGTGAATGACTATCTCATCGTTCCATCTAACTCTTTTGTATTGTTAATGTCGCCATCGATATTCCAAGAGCGTTAGCCTCCGGCATGTGAATACTTATTTGCTCAACTCGTTCTCGCAGATCTAATTATTGAACTCGCAACTGGTTCTTTTCCAACCTATGCATTCACATCCGAGTCCCAATTTAGCTGGTCTCCCCCTTGCATGATTGTGAACGCTCCCGTGCGCGCATATAATCATTCAGATCTTGACTCCCCCGTCCTTATCACAAGGCCAGTACAGTAAGTTTTTTCTAATTCGCGATTCAATCTGTCTCTCCGTATGTTCTCCTTTGCTAATGATAGTCCCAGAATATCTGTTGGAAGTACAATCGTTCACTATTACCGACACGATGCTGACATAATACAACTGGTAAAATTGTCTTGTATCTTTACCAGTTTACGACGAATTGACATGCTCGCAAAGTCGCAGTGACACTCCACAGCACGATTTCAAGAATATCTTCGTTCAAGTTCCCAACCATATAATGACCGAGATTCGTATCCACTTAAATCTGCGTACATGTCACGAGTCACGACTCTATCACGTAGCGAGGCACGAGTGAAGGATTAGAGTATTGTCTCCGAGCGAACAAAAGTGGCGGCATCTACGCTCTTGTTCTCGTGCCGCGACAATCGTTCGTTATCACTCCCTTAGTCGTGCTCGACGTTCATTTCACCCACCCTCCTCTCCCAATTTCATCAAGGATTGATTCAACGCCTCGCACCTTGACCATCTGGGTCCCGCAGCACTCAGAGACGCCCATCCTCAGCGAGGCGGCCCTGCCGCCCTCGCAGCTCACCTTCTCTCTTGGGCAGATCTCCCCCGCGGGACCGGGAAGCACTGCGTGCTTTCGCCCGAATACCTTTAGCATTCTCATCTGGTATATCCCCTTAAGAGCGATCTGATTTGGTATCGAGCAGTTACTATCTTGTCGCCATTTCCCTACTAAGCATCTGTGTGAACCTCGTACAATCGATCATTTGCTTCTAATGCCTCTCAGTCCGCAATAGAACGTTCCGATGCTGGCAGACAATTTATAGACACGACTCTGCAATTAACCTTCCCAATGCAGTATATGCATGCTTCAAACCGGCATTCATATCCTACAAATAGTTATACCATTGCGCCTCGGTCATGTTTGGTTTCCGGTTTTTTCATAAAAAGTGGATGTTGTGCATCCCGCGCCTAACTTCTGCCACTCGACCAGATGGAGGCCCAGTATTCACCAGACGCCATCACATCAGCTAAGAGTCTACAGACCTTTACGGTATGTCTGATTCATTGATCCAATGGACAATAACTCATGTGCCGCTAGTACATGTACAGTGCGTGCTATCTGAACCATCTCTTCCTTCCTTTAACTCAGCGCAGCGTCAATGGTCACATTCTGGGTGGGCGAAGTTCCCCGATGTCTTTCTTTCCACGGTTAACCTTGCTTATTCAGACCTATGATTATGTTTCTTCACTTAATGAGGAGGTAATGCGCCCAATTATTTAAATAAACTTCGTTTTGACATAGATGATACCTATCATGCTGCCCAAAGTGGACGTTCCTTCTTCGATCACGCTGGACAAAGGTAAAGGGCCTGTATATCCTTACACGATACATACCTTTTATCTTCTTCGTCGGACATCTATATCGTGCGTTCACCTCCAACACATGGCTCTGGTGATGAGTTGACGTATGCCCCAGTGAACTTTATTCCAAATAACAACCCCGATGTATGTAAATACGTGGTAGACATAATGGCTGATCAAGACGCTTATCGCACATTATCGCTAGAAATGCCAGACGCTCAACACCATCTGCGAAGGTACGTGCATAGCACATCTGTACATGCTACTGCTGAGTTAGTCTTCGTTTTCGTAGGTATCAGCCTGGCATCAGCCATCTGCTCTGAATGTATTTCTCCTTCCCATCTACCATATGTGCATTCCTGATCCAAATTCATCGAGGCTTCTTTATCCTTAGAACATATGCACTCTGGAACAACAACAGAATCGTACTCACAATCATGCTGTTCGCCTTTTTCGTGAGTGCCATGCCCTCACGACTCCTTAACTCGCGATAGATCTATAAGTCAGGCTATCATCATATCATCCGTCTGCGTTCTCTTCGCCACAACTGCTACTGCGCCGTGTATGCCCCCAAACTTCTTTGCATTCCACCACTTCTTACACACAATTTCTTTCCCAGTTGAGATCAGTGCGATCCCGGGCATCACAGGCTGCTACCAGAGCGTGGGTAGCTACATGCTCTTCATACCGTTTGTTCTTTTGTTTGCGCTCGAACTAGGCAAGTAGGGAGCTACCAGGATACATATACGTGGAGGCTCACTAACGCTCTTTTCAGGACTCCTCTGCCTCACGTTCATACGAGCCATGCAGATCTGGCGAGCAACGAGCAACGCTCTGTACGTTATTCTGATGAAGCATAACATATTCTACTATGCATGCGGTCTTTGTGAGTTGTCATGGCACATGCCGGTTGATTTCCGTACTCATCAAAGCACATTTTCGTTCCGACAGTTTTCTCGGCATTGAACATTTTCGCGTCACTTTTCTTCAAAGTAAGTGTACTTCCCCTCCCTAAGAGCAAATTATTGACATTCTACACACTCAGGACGCGTATAACTCGCTTTTCCACAAGTACGCACTTTGAAATTCTGCTGCGCATGTTCTAACACCCTCCAAAACATTACCTATGCACAGTTTCCAGCTCATCATCCTCGCAATTCTTGCTACACGCATGCATCTCCATCTCTGGCATGCTGACAGACGTCTACACGGCTCTGAAGGCCTTATGCTTATTCCTCTGTCGGAAATGTCATCTGTGGGTCTTATTACGTGGTGTTTTATTTTTCTAACTGTTTGTCAGACGTCATATATGCAATGAAATCAGAACCTATGAGTATGGGGCTACGGAATGCCGTGTGACATGGAGGAGCTCGAAAGACTTGGAACCCCCTGCTGATCATCATGTCTCGACAGAAAATGGGATATCGTAATTCTCAAGTCGTCCCATCATTGCATCATTTGCATGACATATTGTACATACACATATATCCGTCGAACAGTTGAATTTCCCGCTCGGTATGAACAAATTCAGGGTGTACAGAAGAAAGTAAATTCTTCGGTCGGGTATTGATATCACAAAGCAATGCCAACATGGGCTTTTCGTGTTAGTGCCACACCATGTCAGCAAGCTTTTCACACGTAATGAATGCACAATCGATGGGTTGTGCATAATGCACTTCAGAGCTCAGGATTCTACATATATTTGACTCGGAACAGCTGGAGAATAAGCATTAAGATCTATTCAATGAGTCTACCAGGTTGAAATTTTAATATCGACACTGCGGAGCCTTCCCGACATGAAAGATTGTACGAGTGTCCCAAAAATGAAGATCCGCTCGGATCCCATAAACCTATCATCAAGCTATATAAAATACACCATTCCTCATCTACTCCAGGTATTGATAGAGCAGAACTGCAGTGTGCTATTCACGATTCATGGGTGCGTGAGCTTTGTTGAGTCTCCGCTCAAACTTTCAATGATTTTGAGCACATCACAGATAGCATCACAACATTGGCAGTGACTGTTACTGCAACGCCAACCTCACAATGGGTAAGCCGGGTAAGGGACCAACGTCATGCATTTGAGAACGTCGGCTGTAGTTCTCTTGGTTCCAATCACCCTAAAGAACTAGCGCTACTCTGAGTCTAATACTCACAAATGCTTGTTACGTAACTTCCTTGCATATTCCTACCCCGGCCGGCATTGATTCTACGTATAATGCTTGCACCACCATGCAGATGGAGATCATGCAGGATACACTCTTGATGATGTCTTTTTACTGTCTCGCTCCACTGTTCCTGCACAACGCACGACGATGCTTAACGTCCGGAATCCTTGGCTCAACTTCTACCCATTGTTTATAGGCTCTCGCAGGAGTCGAACGACATTGCTGAATCGATCATGAAAACACCTCGATTAATGCCTACCTTATTACAGACCTTCTTCTTACGCCTGTACCCCCGCCACCAGACGCACCCTTGCACAACCCTGTCGCTCTCCAGCTATTCTTTGTCCTTGCTTGTGCTCTCGGACTAGTGCTATGACACTATGTGAGCCAGCTGATGCCCTCCTTCCCTTTATTACCATGCTTCCTCCTAACATGATATCTTGTGCAACCAGGTGACTAGCTGATATTGGGGTGCTGAAATACTGGAGCTATGCCAGGAAATCCCTGACATGGTTCCGGAAGTCTGGGCAGCCATCTGTGGTTCTGCATCTGCATGACTCGAGGGTGCACGGATCAATGACATCAGGGGTGGAGAGGGAGAGCGTGCAGTGGCTCTCAAAGCGACCCAGGACGACTTCAACAACGGAATTGAAGGTCGTGCAGTTAGAGCTGCTATGGATGCACTACGAACCGAACTCGCACAGATACACATACATTGCCATTGGAGAAGTATCAAAGGCTGCAGCATATTGGCATACATGCACGCGTATTTTCCTCCGCGGTACGCCTCTGGCTTGCATGCACTGCGACCGTGAATACCGATACTCCTCTGGGTGCCCCGCCGTTTAACCTTCACTTTGCCGAGCTATCATCTCTCTCGGCGCTTGTCGTCTTGCATTCGCTCATTATCAAGGGTGTCGGGCAAGCTGCCTGCAGGTCTCTCGCGAGCTTTTTGGCATATTTTTATAAACTATCGCGACATATCCCAGGGACTTCACCCGATCTCTGGGTGACACAGGGCCTGACAATCCTTAGAAGGCTCCTCCCTGGAGACGAAGATTATTCCTTTCAAGTCCTCGAGGCCGCTTTTGCATCCCTCACGCCACAATTCCTCGGTACAGTGGCTCCCACTAGCATCTGGGAAAAGGGCGGACGGAGCGTGGTTAGGCCTTTCCTGGACTATGCAATTCGCCCGAATTGGGAGGTATATCTTGAACCCAGCGATGTCACACCGGAGTCGATCATGCAATGCACTACCCTGCGACTTCCATCATCCAGTTGATCATCCGTCCATAATGAGCATCGTACGACGGGCCTCCCGCTGTCTCATGAATGGCTGACCTCACCGATCGACCATATCCTCCGCAGTGGGTCATCGCCAGTTCTCAAGGCACTTCCTTCCTCGTGGGACGCGTCGGAAGTCGATATTGTTCGCACGTCACTACTCCTCATCGAAGCCACTCAGGAGATCCTACTTCGATACAGTTTGCTTTGAGGCGTTCAGAGATGATCTTTACTTGCATGAAAGTGTTCATGCTTGAACAAGGTCAGGACCAGGCATATTCCTCGCAGCTACGGGAGACGAAGAGGAAGTGTTCCGGGACAGTGATGTTTCGAGACTAATGACTGATCTTCTTGCTCCATTCACCCTCGGCCCTGCCTCCGCTTCGTCATCCTCATCCAAGCTACTCGATATAGACCTGGAGCAGGCATCTCTTCCATTTCTCGGTTCAAGCACACCTTTCTACCAGTTCTACACAGATTTCCTTGGGCTGTACGACGCCATCTCATTCTCGCACCCAATATTTGCCTCCTCATACCGCCTCTCGCGCTAACTTATCCCATCGACTATCGTCGGTTACTATGGGGAGACTTTGTGCACGTGCTGCTTACCGTTCGTGCCCCTGTGGACCAGGTCATCGCAGGTGATCTCAGGGGCTTCTTGTATCCCATCGAGAAAGGTGAAATGATCGGAAAATATGTCAGTGGTCGTCTTCAAACAACGGTGGAAGGATTCCTGCACCTTGTTGCGATACACCACGTCGCGTGCAACATCTGGCCTGATCTTTGGTCTGAGGGAGTCGGGGCCGAGCAGGAGGATGTGGCTAAGAAATTGCTGAGGGTGGTTGTGGAGAAGGGAGATGGACGTACTGTGCATGAAGTGCTGAGGTACCGACAGGTTCTTGGAGAAGCAGTTATTTATCCTCCTGCTTGCTTTGAAACAAGTGGAGGGTGGATAACAAACCGGTCTGAATTTGCTCATCAGATGCTGGGTGGCGAATTGCATGAAAGACTGCAGGGCGTGTTTCATGGATAATGTGGGTTATTTGACGTTACCTGCGTTGTTATTGCAAATTCTGACGAGGCACACGATGAGCAGGGTATACATATGTGATCGAATGCGGTTTGGCAAGGCCACGACACGAAAGTCTCGCTGTATTTTTATTACACAACAGATATCGATTTTGCACCCCTCGCCTGTGTGTATTCAGGCAAAGCTGATCATCTTGGATCCAAGTAAGACAGTAACTATCATATGTAGTCCCGAACCACGTGTAGGTCAGTATCGAATGTCTCCAAAGACTTCTCGTGAGCAATGCCTCGTGCATTTCCATTGATAAGAAACTCAGGTAAAACTACATTTGCCTTCCAAATAATCCCTCTATTCAAGAGCTGTTAAAATGGTTGCAGTCAGGGGCGGGTAAGTAGGAGTTACGTGGGTTTATTTCTTCGATCGTCGAATTTCTATTCAGACCGAGAACCCCCCAGGTGGAGTCGTTTGATTTGTTTATATGCTGTATCTATTCCAGACACCGATAGCCATCAATAGACACCGCACACAGGCAACCAACTGTGCGCCTCGGAAGTGTGACCACCCATTGATGGAAAGAGGCTAGAGTTGTGACGACAGAAAGACCACGTTTACAGTAAGCGGAAACAAAGTGTGGTAGCATACGGTTAGCCTGGGAAATGATAAGTAACTTAATGGTCCGACTGAACCGTAAAACGATCGTGAGGATAAAGCATGACCTTTGTAGACAGCTGTATGGGTCCTGTCCAGCTTTTGTCTCTACTTCCAGCCATCCCTCGCAAGTCCGTTCGTGTCAAGTCCAGAAGGGAATCTGTCGTGAGTCGTACCCTAGGCCTTTTCTGCCAGCCAAAGCTGACCACTAGCTTAACAGCGAATTAGGTACCCACAAAAACTCCGCAAGGGACTGCATACCATCATCAAATTCCTTTAAGGTTTCTCGTGAGCGATGCCTCGTGTCCTACTGATAGGGATATGAAGGGAAAAAAATAGGCGGATCGACCCACAGGGAACCCTTACCCTCGCCAGACAACCTACTGGTTCAAATATCCTGGGGCACTATCATTAGAATACGATCCACCGTCTACCATAGTCGAGACCCTCATCGCAAACGATGTCTTCCTCTACTACTAAAAAACAAAAGAAGCCTGCAATCAAACCCCGGCGGACGATACAAATTGGGGGGGATACTGGCGGGGTGCGATGTGTCGCACACCTACCTGGCAAACGACGCATTATCACATGCTCAGACTCACTCAGACTATGGGACCTGGATAGCGGTGCACAGATTGGCAATGATTGGCGAGATGGTGATGAGGAACAGGTGTACACTATAGCACTGTCTCCAAACGGGAAGACGGTCGCAGCTGGGGGCACTGATGGGGTAGTGAGATTGTGGGACATCGAGACGGGGAAAGTCCTTGTGAAATTGACGGGGCATGATCCCATCGTGTGGTCAGTGTGCTGGAGTTCAGACGGTGAGTATGTGGTGAGTGGAGCTAGCGATGGAACGGCAAGAGTATGGCATGCCGAGAGCCACAAAACAGCCCTAGGGCCCATCAAGACTGGGCACAAGTATGTGCACGCGGTGGTGAGCTCGCCCGACAGAACAAAGATTGCGACAGGCGGACTCGACGAGAATGGTGTCAAAATCTGGAATTCGAAGACAGGCGAGCTGCTCACCACAATCGAACATGAACATCCAGTTTATAGCTTGGCATGGACCTCGGATCAAAAGAAGCTCATCTCCGGATCAAGTGATGGCTCAGTTAGGATATTTGACACCAAATGGCAAGAGATCGCCATTTTGGAGGGTCACCAAGACCTTGTCTGCGACTTTTCCTTGTTTCACAACGACCGATTCATTGCAAGTGCATCGTGGGATCACACAGCGCGTCTGTGGAATCTTGACACGAACCTCCAAGTCGGTCTACCCCTGCAACATGAAGATGCTGTCAATGGCGTAGCTATTTCCGCTAATGGAAAGCTGCTAGTCACTTGTGAAGATGAAAGTTCGCACGTATGGGGCATACACACCATCCTAATGGAAGCTGGACTTGAGGACCTCTTGTCCATTCCAAATGTGAGTGCACGTTCATCACTAATTTGCCCCACCGGTAATATTGCTCTAACCTGCCGTGACCTCGAACAGAAAGTATGATGCGCCTTGTGGTTATCTGGTACAGATTACACTAATCTCCAACCGCAGGTCTCAGCTGGGAAGCCGCTCATAGACGTACGTGACATTTTTTCAACGTTTCCGAAATTATAACGTCATTCTAGACCGATGCTACGACGCGACGTTCGGCCTTGCTTCAGAATGCACATCGATTACCGGGAGGCTTTTTTGACGAGCAGGAAGGTGTTCATGTGGGTCGTCAGTATTACAGTCGATTGGTTATCGTTCATGCCCTGGTGTTCTCAGTCATCCGCGGCGCGCCTCACCCATCCTCGTTCTTCTGCTGACCGCCGCCGTGCTCCGGCGCGCTCCTCGACTTCAGGCCCTTATGCCTTCCTCGGTCGCCTTTCGTCCGTCGTCCGGCGCTCTCAACCCACCAGTACCGAGTCAACGGAACTTCAGCAACGATCAAGACAAAATGTCTCTCATCACGGTCCTCGTGTTGTCAAAATTGCTGCAGTACGGGACAAACAGGCATGGGTCGTTGTGGTTATATTCCGGCCGCTGAGGTTGATTTATTTCTGCAGGCATTTTTCGTTGCTCGACGCCCAGAGCGAGTCAGTGAGAAGGCAAAACGCATCAAGAATCCTTCGTGGTGGAAACGTTGCATTCTGTTCATCGTCTGTGTATCTGTTCCAGATACCAATGATCCGAGCCATCAATAGAGACGCAGCAAGTGAATGACTATTTCATCGTTCCATCTAACTCTTTTGTATTGTTAATGTCGCTATCGATGTTCCATTATGATGTCCGGTCCGAAGCCACCGAGTCCGAAAGCGTTAGCCTCCGGCATGCGAATATTCGCTCAACCCATTCTCGCAGATCTAATTATTGAGCTCGCAGCTGGTTCTTTTGCAACTTATGCATTCACATCCGAGTTTCAATTTAGCTGGTCTCCCCCTTGCAAGATTGTGAACGCGTGCATATGGTGGCGCGCATATACTCATTCAGATCTTGACTCCCCCGTCCTTATCACAGGGCCGGTACAGTAAGTTTTTCTGATTCGCGATTCAATTTGTCTCTCCGCATGTTCTCCTTTGCTAATGAAGGGTCCAAGAATGTCTTCATTCAAGTTTCCAACCATATAATAACCGAGACTCGTGTCCGCTTAAATCTGTCCGCATGATAGAGCATTTGCTTCTAACGCCTCTCAGTCCGTAATGGAAAGTTCCGATGCCAGCCACGAGGTCGACAATTTATAAACTCGACTTCGTAATTAACCTTCTCAATGCAGTATATGCTTGCTTCGAACCGGCACCATTGCACCTGGGCCATGTTTGGTTCCCGCATAAAAAGTGCATGTTGTGTATCCCGCGCCTGACTTCTGCCACTCGATCAGATGGAGGCTCAGTATTCACCAGACGCCATCACAGCAGCTAGGAGTCTACAGACATATACGGTATGTCTCATTGTCATTGATCCAATGGACAATAACTTATGTGTCGCTAGTACATGTATGGTGCGTGCTATCTGAACCATCCATTCCTTCCTTCCCTTAACTCAGCCCAGCGTCAATGGTCACATTCTGGGTGGGCAAAGTTTCCCGATGTCTTTCTTTCTGCAGTTAACCTTGCTTATTCAGACCTATGATTATGTTTCTTCACTTAATGCGGAGGTAATGCGCCTAGTTATTCAGATAAACTTATTTTTGACATAGATGATACCTATCATGCTGCCCAAAGTGGACGTTCCTTCTTCGATCACGCTGGACAAAGGTGAAGGGCCTGTATATCATTACACGATACATACCTTTTCTCTTCTTCGTCGGACATCTGTATCGTGCGTTCAGCTCCATCACATCGCTCTGGTGATGAACTGACGTATGCTCTAGTGAACTTTATCCCAAATAACACCCCAACGTATGTAAATGCGCGGTGGACATAACTGGCTGACCAAGACGCTTATCGCACGTTATTGCTAGAAATGTCAGACGCTCAATACCATCTGCAAAGGTACATGCATAGCACATGCGTACATGTTTTTGCTGAGTTACTCTTCGCTTTCGTAGGTATCAGCCTGATATCAGTCATCTGCTCTGAATGTATCTCTCCTTCCTACCTACCATGTGTGTATTCCTGATCCAAATTCCACTAGGCTTCTTTATCCTCAGAACATATGCACTCTGGAACAACAACAGAATCGTACTCGTAATCATGCTGTTCGCCTTTTTCGTGAGTGCCATGCCCTCACTACTCCTTAATTCGCGATAAATCCACAAGTCAGGCTATCATCATATCATCCGTGTGCGTTCTCTTCGCCACAACCGTTACTGCGCCGTGTATGCCGCCTCAATTTCTTTGCATTCCACCACTTCTCACGCACAATTGCTTCTCAGATGAGACCAGTGCGATTCCGGGCATCACAGCCTGCTACCAGAGCGAGGGTAGCTTCATGATGTTCATACCGTTTCTTCTTTTGTTTGCACTCGAACTAGGCAAGTAGGGCCATATACATATTCATAGAGGCTCGCTAACGCTCTTTTCAGGACTCCTCTGCCTCACGTTCATACGAGCCATACACATCTGGCGGGCAACCAGCAATACTTTGTACGTTATTCTGATGAAGCATAACATATTTTACTATGCATGCGGTCTGTGAGTTGTCATCACAATGCCGGTTGATTTCTGTACTCATCAAAGCACATTTTCGTTCCGACAGTTTTCTCAGCATTGAATATCTTCGCGTCACTTTTCCTCAAAGTAAGTGCACCTCTCCCTAAGAGTGAACTATAACTATTGACATTCTACACATTCAGTACGCGTATAACTCGCTTTTCCACAAGTACGCACTTTGAAATTCTGCTGCGCATGTTCTAACGCCCTCCAAAACATTATCCATGCACAGTTTCCAGGTCATCATCCTCTCAATTCTTGCTACACGCATGCATCTCCATCTTTGGCATGTTGACAGACGTCTACACGGCTCTGAAGGCCTGATGCTTATTCCTCTGTCGGGAGTGTCATCTGTGGGTCTTGCTACGTCATGTTTTATTTTTCTGACTGGTTTGTCAGACGTCATATATGCAATGAAATTAGAACCTACTGCGGGATGCCGTGTGACCTGGAGGTGTTCGAAAGACTTGGAACCCCCTACTGGTCATCATGTCTCGACGGGCAATAGGATATCGTAATTGTCAAGTCGTCCCATCATTGCATGACATAATGTACATACTATGACCAAATTCAAGGTGTACAGGAGTCCATGTCTATATGTGTGCTACAAAATGCCAATTCTTTGGTCGGGTATTGCAGCCATTTGCAGATAGATTTAGACCTAATTCGTCACGTTCGGGTAACCCAGGCTCCTTCCCAGCCACTTGCTTCGAGGGCAATATCCGAGAGGTCACGTGAATGTTATGCTGGATTTTAAATGTTCACGTGACCCCTCGGATATTGCCCTCACACTCGAGCAGTGGCTGGGAAGCCTGCGTGTAACGGTTAACCTACATAAAAACATTGTTGTTGACGTTTTTTCGATCATCGAATTTCTATTCAGACCGAAAACCACCCATGGTGGAGTCGTTTGATTTGTTTATCTGCTGTATCTGTTCCAGATACCGATAATAGACACCGCACACAGGCAACCAACTGTGCGCCTCGGACGTGTGACCGATGGAAAGATGCTAGAGTTTGTGACGACAGAAATACCACGTTTATAGTAAGCGGAGACGAAGTGTAGTAGCCTATCACATTCGTCAAGTGTTTTGCCATTAGGTAGGGGCGTGCTCTTGAAAGCGGCTGAAATACTAGCCTGGGAAATTATAATCTAGAGGTTGGAGTTGAGCGCAGCAGCGCTTCCTGTATTACACAGCATTGACAAGCTGTGAAACGATCGTGAGGTATGAACTTTGTAGACTTTTGTCTTTACTTCTAGGCCATCCGGCCCATCCCTCGCAAATCCGTTCGTGTTGAGTCCAGAAGGATATTTGTCGTGAGTCGTACTCTAGGCCTTTCTGCCAGCCAAAGCTGACCGCTACTATGTAGCTTAACAGCAACTTTAGGAACCCACAACAACTCCGTGCGACTGCACCCCAGCATCAAATTCCTCTAAGGAAGGTTTCTCGTGAGCGATGCCTCATGAGCTACTGATAAGAATATGAAGTGAAAAGAAAATAGGCGGATCGACCCACAGGGAATCTTTACCCTCGCCAGATAATCTATGCTGATTCAAATATCCTGGGGCACTATCATCAGAATACAATTCACCGTCTACCATCGTTGAGATCCACATCGCAAACGATGTCATCCTCTACTACTAAGATACGAAAGAAACCTGCAATAAAACCCCGGCGGACGATACAAATTGGGGAATATACTGGCGCGGTGCGATGTGTCGCACACCTACCTGGCAAACGACGCATTATCACGTGCTCAGACTCACTCAGACTATGGAACCTGGATAGCGGTGCACAGATTGGCGATGATTGGCGAGATGGGGGGGACGAGGAACACGTGTACACTATAGCACTGTCTCCAAACGGGAAGACAATCGCAGCTGGAAGCAGTGATGGGGTAGTGAGATTGTGGGACATCGAGATGGGGGCAGTCCTTGTTAAATTGACAGGGCATGATTCCATCGTGTGGTCAGTGTGTTGGAGTTCAGACGGTGAGCATGTGGTGAGTGGAGCTACCGATGGAACGGCAAGAGTGTGGCATGCCGAGAGCCACAAAACAATTCTAGGGCCCATCAAGACCGGGCACGAGTATGTGCACGCGGTGGTGAGCTCGCCCGACAGAACAAAGATTGCGACGGGCGGATTGAACGAGAATGGTGTCAAAATCTGGGATTCGAAGACAGGCGAGCTGTTCACGACAATCGAACACGAAGATTCAGTTTATAGCTTGGCATGGACCTCAGATCAAAAGAAGCTCATCTCCGGATCAAATGATGGCTCAATTAGGATATTTGACACTGACAAATGGCAAGAGATCGCCATTTTGGAGGGTCATCAAGAAGTTGTCTACGCCTTTTCCTTATTTCACAACGACCGATTCATTGCAAGTGCATCGTGGGATCGCACAGCGCGTCTGTGGAATCTCGACACGAACCTCCAAGTCGGTCCACCCCTGCAACATGAAGACGCTGTCAATGGCGTAGCTATTTCCGCTGATGGAAAGCTGCTAGTCACTGGTTGTGAAGACGAAAGTTCGCAGGTATGGGGCATACATACCATCCTAATGGAAGCTGGACTTGAGGACCTCTTGTCCATTCCTAATATTAATGTGAGTGCACGTCCATCACTAATTTGCCCCACCGGTAATATTGCTCTAACCTGCCGTGACCTCGAACAGAAAGTACGATGCGCCTTGTGGTTATCTGGTACAGACCACACTAATCTCCAACCGCAGGTCTCAGCTGGGAAGCCGCTCATAGACGTGCGTGACATTTTCAAACGTTTCCGATAATTCTAACGTCATTCTAGACCGATGCTACGACACGACGCCCGGCCTTGCTTCAGAATGCTCATCGATTACCGGGAGGCTTTTTTGACGAGCAGGAAGGTGTTCATGTAGGTCGTCAGTATTACAATCGATTGGTTGTCGTTCATGCCCTGGTGTTTTCAGTCATCCACGATACGCATCACCTATCCTCGTTCTTCTGCTCGCCGCCGCCGTGCTCCTGCACGCTCCTCGACTTCAGGTCCTTATGCCTTTCTCAGTCGCCTTTCGTCCATCGTCCAGCGCTCTCAACCCACCACTGCCGAGTCAACGGAACTTCAGCAACGATCAAGGAAAAATATCTCTCATCACGGTCCTCGCGTTGTCGCAGTTGCTGCAGTACGGGACAAACAGGCATGTCTCATTGTGGATTATATTCCGGCCGCTGAGGTTAACTTATTTCTACAGTCATTGTTCGTCGCTCGACGCCCGGAGCGAGTCAGTGACAAGGCAAAACGCATCAAGAACCCCTCGTGGTGGAAACGTTGCATTTTGTTCATCTTCTGTATATCTGTTACAGATACCAATGATCCGAGTCATCAATAGAGACGCAGCGAGTGAATGACTACTTCATCGTTCCATCTAACTCTTTTGTATTGTTAATGTCGCCATCGATATTCCATTATGATGTCAAGTCCTAAGCCACCGAGTCCAAGAGCGTTAGCCTCCGGCATGCGAATTTTTGCTCAACTCGTTCTCGCAGATCTAATTATTGAACTCACAGCTGGTTCTTTTCCAACCTATGCATTCACATGCCAGTCTCGATTTAGCTGGTCTCCCCCTTGCATGATTGTGAACGCCCCCGTGCGTGCATATGGTGGCGCACATATAATCATTCAGATCTTGACTCCCCCGTCCTTATCACAAGGCCAGTACAGTAAGATTTTTCTGATGCACTATTCAATCTGTCTCTCCGTATGTTCTCCTTTGCTAATGATAGGTCCCAGAATATCTTCGTTCAAGTTTCCAACCACATAATAACCGAGATTCGTGCCCACTTAAACCTGTGCGCATGATCAATCATCCGCTTCTAAAGCCTCTCAGTCCGCAATGGAACGTTTCGACGCCAGTCACGAGATAGCCACAACTCCGTAATTAACCTTCCCAATGCAGTGTATGCTTGCTTCGAACCGGCATTCATATCTTCGCGAAACTCAAGCGGACCTGCAAATAGTTATACCATTGCGCCTGGGCCATGTTTGGTTCTCGGCTCTTTCATAAAAAGTGCATGTTGTGCATCCCGCGCCTGACTGCTGCCGCTCGACCAGATGGAGGCCCAGTATTCACCAGACACCATTACAGCAGCTAGGAGTCTACAGACCTATACGGTATGTCTCATTCATTGATCCAATGGACAATAACTCATGTGCCGCTAGTACATGTATGGTGCGTGCTATCTGAACCATCTCTTCCTTCCTTTAACTCAGCTCAGCGTCAATGGTCACATTCTGGGTGGGCGAAGTTCCCCGATGTCTTTCTTTCTGCAGTTAACCTTGCTTATTCAGACCTATGATTATGTTTCTTCACTTAATGAGGAGGTAATGCGCCCAATTATTCAAATAAACTTCTTTTTGACATAGATGATACCTATCATACTGCCCAAAGTGGACGTTCCTCCTTCGATCACGCTGGACAAAGGTGAAGGGCCTGTATATCCTTACACGATACATACCCTTTCTCTTCTTCGTCGGACATCTGTATCGTGCGTTCAGCTCCATCACATGGCTCTGGTGATGAGTTGACGTATGCTCTAGTGAACTTCATCCCAAATAACAACCCCAACGTATGTAAATGCGTGGTGGACATAACTGGCTGATCAAGATGCTTATCACACCTTATTGCTAGAAATGCCAGACGCTCAACACCATCTGCGAAGGTACGTTCATAGCACATGCATACATGTTCCTGCTGAGTTAATCTTCGCTTTCCTAGGTATCAGCCTTGTATCAGTCATCTGCTCTGAATGTATATCTCCTTCCCACCTACAATACGTGTATTCCTGATCCAAATCCATCGAGGCTTCTTTATCCTCAGAACATATGCACTCTGGAACAACAACAGAATCGTACTCGCAATCATGCTGTTCGCCTTTTTCGTGAGTGCGATGCCCTCACTACTCCTTAACTCACAATAGATCCATAAGTCAGTCTATCATCATATCATCCGTCTGCGTTCTCTTCGCAACAACTGCTACTGCGCCGTGTATGCCCCCTCAACTCCTTTGTATTCTATCGCTTCTTACACACAACTACTTCCTCAGTTGAGATCAGTGCAATCCCGGGCATCACAGGCTGCTACCAGAGCGAGGGTAGCTTCATGCTCTTCATACCGTTTCTTCTTTTGTTTGCACTCGAACTAGGCAAGTAGGGAGCTATCAGTATACATATACGTGGAGGCGCGCTGACGCTCTTCTCAGGACTCCTCTGCCTCACGTTCATACGAGCCATACAGATCTGGCGGGCAACCAGCAACACTCTGTATGTTATTCTGATGAAGCATAACATATTCTACTATGCGTGCGGTCTGTGTGAGTTGTCATCGCACATGCCGATTGATTTTCCGTACTCATCGAAGAACATTTTCGTTCCGACAGTTTTCTCGGCATTGAATATCTTTGCGTCACTTCTCCTCAAAGTAAGTGTACCTCCCCTCCCTAAGAGTGAACTATTGACGTTCTACACACTCAGTACGCGTATAACTCGCTTTTCCAAAAGTACGCACTTTGAAATTCTGCTGTGCATGCTCTAACACCCTCCAAAACATTACCTATGCACAGTTTCCAGCTCATCGTCCTCGCAATTCTTGCTACACGCATGCATCTCCATCTTTGGCATGCTGATAGACGTCTACACGGCTCTGACGGCCTTATGCTCATTCCTCTGTCGGAAGTGTCATCTGTGGGTCCTACTACGTGATGTTTTATTTTTTCTGCCTCGTTTGTCGGATGTCATATGTACAATGAATTTAGATCCTATGAGTATCTCCCGGATGCCGTGTGACCTGGAAGAGCTCGAAAGACTTGGAACCCCCTACTGATCATCATGTCTCGACAGACAATAGGATATCGTAATTCTCAAGTTGTCCCATCATTGCATGACATAATGTACATACACATATTCGTCGAACTGTTGAATGTCTCGCTCGGTACTATCGTTAGACACGTAATGCGCAATGGATGGGTGGTGCACAATACACTTCAGAGCTCAGGATTCTACATATATTTGACTCGGAACAGCTGGACAATAAGCATAAAGATCTATTCAATGAGTGTACTGAGTCGAAATTTTAAAATCGATACTGTGGAGCCGATGAAACATTGTACGAGTGTCCCAAAAATGAGTGATTTTGAACACTAAAATCAAGATCCACTCGGATCCCATAAACTTATGTAAGGACTTGTACTCCCCTGACGACAGATTCCCTTTGTATCGCTTTGACTTGCCACTCCCTTTCTTTGCTTTGACCATCCTTCGTAGATATATAAGCATGTCTGTGACTTTCGTAGCTTTAGTGAATTAACCCCCTCACTCATCCTCTCATGATCGACTACTTCCCCTTCGAACTCGTATTGCGCAACGATTTCGGTACCGAACGCGGACTTCGCATTACACTTATCATCACGAAAACCTCGAGCTATATAAACACCATTACTCATCTACTCCAGGTATTTCTGTATTGATAGAACAGAACTGCAGTGTGCTATTCACGATTCATGGGTGCAGCCTACAAGTGTAATTCCCTGATTTTGGCCCGACCGTCACGCTTACAATGTTGAGTCTCCGCTTAAATTTCATTTTGAAATCAGATGAGTGCACGACTCTTAAGCTAAGCGTTCATTTCAGCTGTTTTGCAGATTAGTACCATCGTTGAACGTTGAACGGTGTAGTAAGTACTTTTCTGAGTTCTTTTCAATCTCAGATACACAACCGTCTCGAGATTATCGTCCGACCAGGAAATGTCAGCAGAAGGGTCGTAAAAAAAGGATTTTCCATCTCGCGCCGTTTGATTGGCGCGATCCTGATTCCTGATTCCTCGGAACTGTTGGAGTGAGTAGAGCAGTACTACCCTTATTTGACTTTTCATTTGACTTCCGAGCTTTGTTCGTCGAGGCAAGGTCATGCAGATTAGCAATTCAATGGTCCCACTGGCACAGGCCAGCGTTCAATGTTGTCATGCAAATGCGCATCCATCTCTGCCATATCAATAGGCATCCATACGAGTCTGACAGCCTCTGTCAAAGTGTCATATACAGGCCGTACTACGTGATATTTGTGAGTTGTGAGGTAACAATGGCCTCTTTGTACACGCGCGAATTTATGGCAGATTTGTATATGCAGAACCGAATAGCAGGTGATGGGCGTTGTATGCCGGAAATGAGTTCAAGAGAGACTCGAGAATTCTGGAACACGCCCCTTAAGGATGTCCCGACAGACCGCAGGTGGCGTAATTCGTCAGTCTCATTGGTACGTGACATGATATACATACAGGACTAACCCCGCACTACACACACATATCCCTCAGCGGATGTCGCTGAGCGCTGACCTCCCTCGAACGCAAATATCAGTTAATTTCCCTCATGTGCGAGGAGTGCGCGAGCATCTTTCACTCTCTCATGGGTTAAACAAGATAGAAGAAGGCAAGACGCTGTGGACGACAATCTGTGGACTAGAGATATGCGACATGTGAGAAATTGAGTTATGAATTTGGGTTATAATCACGAGTTTGTATAGACACTGTGCTCATAGTCAGAGCAGGAACTTCAGGAACGTCAACTCAGGTAAATTAGTGATGTAGGAGCCGTAGTCAGGATGAATACATGACTTGAGTAGAGTTAGAAGTGAGCTCGGGAATCTTGAGAGACGAGATGACCTACCCGGTTCATAAAACAACAAAGCACAGTACTCGAATATGTTATTTTTCCCGCCAAAGAATAGACAGTGTTGTCGTACGGCGAGGCGATACGAATTAGCCTGAGGTTATTGTCATTAGGTCTTTCTAGACTCTATTTATACTACTCCTATGGTTCATCTCCTCGTGCATCGCAGTAAGCTTCGGATGCCTCAGAGTCACTACCTCGGATGATCGTCGGATCTCTCGGCGGTATCGCATCTCTCGGTTCTCTCGGGGTCGCGGATCTATCGACTTTCTTCCGGAATCTGCTGCCGGAGGTGAGGATCTTTGACAGTCATGGAAGTCATAAGTCAAACCAAGTTCACCGACGAATGTGGATTGAAGTCGTGTTCGTTGACTTAAATACAAGTGGAGTGGATAGTATAAGAGCTGACGAAACAAACCAGATCATCTAATTTGAACATTACAGCAAGTGATACATCACAACTTCATCACTGATACATCATGACATCGCTGATACATCACAATATTGGCAGCGACTGTCTTACTAGTCTGTGCAATATCGCTAGAACTCCCAGGGACTTCGAAGTGATGCCAGTGAGTAGGAAAGGGCCCCTAGGAAACTCCAATGTATGCTAAACTTGGGTTAATACAAAAGGCTATGAGCTACGGGCCAATGGAACTTGAAGCAACCGAATAACATTCGAGGCATGCTATGCTTCGAAGGTCCTCCGAGCTCAAATCTCTGGAGGACTGGACTTACCCTAAAACCGATGCCATCACCACAAATACTTTGCTGTCCCCGCGCCGCAGTGATTCATCTTTTGATCGAAAAAAATAACGACAACAACAAATCTTACTGTCTCTAATTTACACCTGCCAATTTACTAATGGAACTGCTCAATGATGAATTTAGCTTCTAAGCGATGCTTTTTGCAGTACAGAGATCAGAAGTCTATGAGCTGGCGGTGCGATAGTAGCGATGCGGAGGTTCGGTTCTGAACCACGGTTCGAACCAGACTTTTCATGAACTGGACCATGGTCCTGTGAGAAAATGGCTAGCGGGCGCGCGACGACGGGCGAAAGGCTCAATTTTCTTGTGCTAAACATGCGTACTAGACCCTACCATACGATTTAGTAAGCTGACTGACTAACGCGAGTTCGCAATTTCCAACAGGTCCAGTTCGACGTTTGGAGTATAGGCTGAACTGGACCGATGGTCCGGTTCGGCGTTCAGCATTCCTTGAACGCAGTGATACGTTTTGTTCTAAGAGCACATCCTAATTAGGAAGCAATGTTTCTCTTGATCGACAAAAATAATGGATTCTCATTATTCTTGGAAACTGCTGTAAATCTGCGCGCATGATGATCATTTGCTTGAAGCTTCAATCGCCTCTCAGTCCGCAATGGAACGTTCCGACGCCAGCCACGAGGACGACAATTTATAGACACGAGTCGCTTCGAACCATTCATATCTTCCGCGAAACTCAAGCTCAAATAGTTATACCATTACGCCTGGGCCATCTTTGATTCCCGGCTTTTTCATAAAAGTGCATGTTGTGCATCCCATGTCTGACTTCTGCCACTCGACCACATGGATGCCCAGTATTCACCAGACGCCATCACAGCAGCTAGGAGTCTACAGACCTATACGGTACGTCTCATTGTCATCGATACAATGGACAATAACTCATGTGCCGCTAGTACGTGTATGGTGCGTGCTATCTGAACCGTCTCTTCCTTCCTTTAACTCAGCTCAGCATCAATGGTCACATTCTGGGTGGGTTGAAGTTCCCCGAGACCTTTCTTTCTGCGGTTAACCTTGCTTATTCAGACCTATGATTATGTTTCTTCACTTAATGAAGAGGTAATACGCCCGATTATTCAAATAAACTTATTTTGACATAGATGATATCTATCATGCTGCCCAAAGTGGACGTTCCTTCTTCGATCACGCTGGACAAAGGTAAAGGGCCTGTATATCCTTACACGATACATACCTTTTCTCTTCTTCGTCGGACATCTGTATCGTGCGTCCAGCTCCAACACATGGCTCTGGTGATGAGTTGACGTATAGTCTAGTGAACTTTATTCCAAATAACAATCCCAATGTATGTGAATGCGTTGTGGACCTAACTGGCTGATCAAGACGCTTATCGCACGTTATCGCTAGAAATGCCAGACGCTCAATACCATCTGCGAAGGTACGTGCATAGAGCATGCGTACATGTTCCTGCTGGGTTAATCTTCGCTTTCGTAGGTATCAGCCTGGTATCAGCATTCTCCTCTGAATGTATTTCTCCTTCCCATCTGCCATACGTGCATTCCTGATTCAAATTCATCGAGTCTTCTTTATCCTTAGAACATATGCACTCTGGAACAAGAACAGGATCGTACTCGCAATAATGCTGTTCGCCTTTTTCGTGAGTGCCATGCCCTCGCTACTCCTTAACTCGCGATAGATCCATAAGTCAGGCTATCTTTATATCAACCATCTGCGCTCTCTTCGCCACAACTGTTACCGCGCCGTGTATGCCTCCTTAACCTCTTTGCATTCCACCACTTCTCATACACAATTGCTTTCTCAGTTGAGACCAGTGGGATCCCGGGCATCACAGGCTGCTACCAGGGCGCGGGTAGCTTCTTGCTCTTCATACCATTTCTTCTTTTATTTGTACTCGAACTAGGCAAGTAGGGAGCTACCAGTATACATATATATACAGTTTCGCTGACGCTCTTTTCAGGACTCCTCTGCCTCACGTTCATACGGGCCATACAGACCTGGAGGGCAACCAGAAACACTCTGTACGTCATTCTGCTGAAGCATAACATATTCTACTATGCATGCGGTGTATGTGAGTTGTCATCGCACATGTCGTTTGATTTTTTTTTTGTTTTGATTTTCCGTCTTCATTTTCGTTCCGACAGTTTTCTCGGTATTGAATATCTTCGTGGCACTTTTCCTCAAAGTAAGTGGGCTTCCCCTCCCTAGGAGTGAATTACTGACATTCTACATACTAGTACGCGTATAATGCGCTTTTCCTAAAGTACGCACTTTGAAATTCTGCTGCGCAGATTCTAACACCCTCCAAAACATCATCGATGCACAGTTTCCAGCTCATCATCCTCGCAATTCTTGCTACACGCATGCATCTCCATCTTTGGCATGTTGACAGCCATCTACACGGCTCTGACGGCCTTATGCTTATTCCTCTGTCGGAAGTGTCATCTGCGGGTCCTACTACGTGATGTTTTATTTTTTCTGCCTCGTTTTTCGGATGTCATATATGCAATGGAATTAGAACCTATGAGTATGGGGCTACGGGATGCCGCGTGACCTGGAGGAGCTCGAAAGACTTGGAACCCCCTACTGATGTCCCGACAATAAGATATCATAATTTTCAAGTCATCCCATCATTGCATGATATAATGTACATACACACATATCCGTCGAACTATTGAATTTCCCGCTAGTTATGACCACCGCGACCCCGCGACCAGGACCTAGCCGGGCTTCAAACCTCGCTGGGTTTGAAACCTAACGGTCCGTTCTCCCGCTCCCGCCCTGGCCCCTGCTGGACTTCTGGGCTATCTCTCGACGCACCTGCGCCCGTTCCTTGGCGTCTTTTCTGTAACGAGTAGCTACTTACAAGGGCGCGCTCTGCTTATTTTGTTTTCCCGTTCTGACCCCGACCAACATGGAACACGAACGGCGGAAACATGATCGCCCAAAAGGCAGCAACTGAACAAGCCAGGCACCAGTGTCGGTCTCCCCAGAAAGGATGGATGGAGAAGGTATCAATGAGTGCGTGATCCGGCTGCCTAACTTAACCATAATCATCCAGCGCTTAATCTTTTTGTTCAAATTTGGGCCTCGCAGTTTCGTCGCACTCGCAGGCGCCTGCCACCATTGTTATTGACAACGATGATCTCGCTAGAACAGCATGAGGAGAACCACCGCTGGAAGCTGGTGCATGTCGACACACCTCTCTGGCACCTGCAGCACTACCGAATGTGGTGCCAGCTGTGCATCCATCGACACACACACATCTTTCTGACGAGCACACGCAGCCATCTATGCTGACTGCGATTTCTCCACTCGCGAATGAGAATCCCGAGCCCGCACCAGCACCCTTCGACAAGGTGAAGCATTCCCCTGGTAGACTGTAGTACAGAGGACCGCAGCAACCTGGACTCCTCGAAGGACCCTCAAGATCGCCATGTGCTTATCAATGCTGGGATCGATAGTTCGATTATAGCCCGACCAGCATCACAATGGCGCTGAAAGTAAGCCATCTCCGCCCGAGTGTTATCGCTGTGTGCTAACAGTATAACCCTTAAGATCCCATTGCGCTTATTAGCGCTGGGATCAACAATTCGATTACACCTGACCAGTGTCGCGATGCCGCTGAAAATGAGTGATCCCTCAGGTACGTGTTGTCGTTGTTTGTCGTTGCCTTGTTTCCGACAGATGCTTGCTAGGAGAGCCTCGTGGTGCACAGCCATAACCAGGTTGACATGGCCTAGTGGCCTAGTACTAGTTGCACTCGTTTTCTCGACCTCCACATTTAATTTATTTAATTTTTGAAATTAAATAGAAACACCCCCCAGACGTAAAGTTATAGTCCTAGTGCCATATGTCCAAAATAACGGATTCTCATTATTGCCGTTTTCAGTAAACTTGGCGGTGGCACATTTCTCGACTAAAATCAGCCATTTTGACCAACAACATTGCGCGAATGATGTCTCGATGAAAACGCAGTGAATCAACATGAGTCTGAAGTGGAGTAGCATCTATTTTTTTTATTCTCTAGGGCGTCCCATTGTCAGGATAGAAATTCATCCACTCTCTCAATTTCTGATTCTCCGCACTGAACCTTACACTTCCGCACAGCATAAATCAATTTGAGGCCATCAATCTACGACTGAGCAATGATACTATCATACAAGGCCTCGAGAATAAATACAAAGGGTGCCCGAATAAATTTGTGAGCAGGGACAGCTGTACAGAGAGACTGACAAGCAAACTGTGAGACCCAGTGTGCAAGAACAACAATAAATCATGATTCAAAACATACTTGAACATCTCTGCAAGTCAACTGCGTCGACCGCTCTGTAAATGTGCAATCTGTGTTCTCTTGCTATCAATCCATGTTTTCGGTAGTCTGCGAGTGTGCGTTCCACGGTGCGGCGCTTACAACCCGTGTATTTAACAATGTTATCAATATCAAAGTGGCGAACTAAGTTGATTATCGCAGCCCGTAAGTCCTCAGAAAAAGCTTTGCCTTATGCCATTGTGTTGACGGCCAAAAGAGAGTTGGTAACGGTTATGGTGTTACCCGAAAGCACAAGAAGTAGCCCGACAGTCAGCAGCACAGTGAAAATCTGAACAACATACATTGGCCCCATGGGGCTCCACTCAGACCATCCATAGCCACACTGATGACAGGCCATAGTGTCATATTGATGCATCATTTTGCTGTTACCGCAGTACATACTGTGATGCAACAGTGGTGTGATGCATACATGATGCATCGGTAGTAAGTGTGCTGATCGCCAGTTATGTATTACTGACTCGGATGCTATCATCATAGCTTCGACCCGCCCCCCATGCGTCGGCCTTATGTAAGTTAATTGTTTTCGCCGTGATTTCCCAAAGGGGACCAATCACTCAGTTGGGCATCCCGGACCCCATTGCGCAGGTCCCTCCCCTCCCGCTCCAGGGGTCAATGTCGGGCACCCTACCACGCCATTCGGATGGGCACACTAAAGCCTCGTTCGGGTTATCGATAGTCTTACCTCATTATTAGGAAGGTCTTGGCATTGACATTCTTTAACGGCGGGACTTACTTCTCAACGGCAGAGCTTCAAAGAGGGAAGTGATGCATCAGTCTAATGCATCATCATGGGGTACTAGTTGCAGTGATTAATGCATCATGGATCTACTACAATTGCAGTGTTTGATGCATCAATATGACACGAACTGGTGCTGATGATCATTTAAAGAATTGAGTTGATTGCTATAAAAAAAGTTGTAGCGCCCGCAGCATGACATTCAGCACAAAGGATCAATAATTTAGGAAGTGGATGGATTTCTAATCTGACAATGGAGCGCCCTAGAGAATAAAAAATAGATGCTACTCCACTTCAGACTCATGTTGATTCACTGCGTTTTCATCGAGATATCATTCGCGCAATGTTGTTGGTCAAAATGGCTAATTTTAGTCGAGAAATGCCACCGCCAAAGTTTACTGAAAACGGCAATAATTCCTGGAAACTGCTGTACTACTAGATCTGCGCACATGATCGATCATTTGCTTCCTAACGCTCTCTCAGTCCGCAGTGGAACCTTCCCATACCGGCCACGAAGACAACAATTTATAGACATATCTTCTGCGAAACTCAAGCGGGGCCATGTTTATTTCCCGGCTTTTCATAAAAAGTGCATGTTGTGCATCCCGCGTCTGACTTCTGCCACTCGACCACATGGATGCCCAGTATTCACCAGACGCCATCACATCAGCTAGGAGTCTACAGACCTATACGGTATGTCTCATTTATTGATCCAATGGACAATAACTCATGCGCCACTAGTACATGTACAGTGCGTGCTATCTGAGCCATCTCTTCCTTCCTCTAACTCAGCTCAGCGTCAATGGTCACATTCTGGGTGGGCAAAGTTCCCCGATACCTTTCTTTCTGCAGTTAACATTGCTTGTTCAGACTTATGATTACGTTTCTTCACTTAATGAAGAGGTAATACGCCCAATTATTCAAATAAACTTCGTTTTGACATAGGTGATACCTGTCATACTGCCCAAAGTGGACGTTCCTTCGTCGATCAAGCCGGACAAAGGTAAAGGGCCTGTATATCCTTACACGATACATACCTTTTCTCTTCTTCGTCGGACATCTGTATCGTGCGTTCAGCTCCAATACATGTCTCTGGTGATGAGTTGATGTATGGTCTAGTGAACTTTATTCCAAATGACAACCCCAATGTACGTGAATGCGTGGTGGACCTAACTGGCTGATCAAGACGCTTATCGCATGTTATTGCTAGAAATGCAAGACACTCAACACCATCTGCGAAGGTACGTGCATAGCACATGCGTACATGTTCCTGCTGAGTTAGTCTTCGCTTTCGTAGGTATCAGCCTGGCATCAGCCATCTGCTCTGAATGTATTTCTCCTTCCCATCTACTATATGTGCATTCCTGATCCAAATTCATCGAGGCTTATTTATCCTTAGAACATATGCACTCTGGAACAAGAACAGGATCGTACTCGCAGTCATGCTGTTCGCCATTTCCGTGAGTGCCATGCCCTCACTACTCCTTAACTCGTGATAGATCCATAAGTCAGGCTATCTTCATATCAACCGTCTGCATTCACTTCGCCCCAACTGCTACCGCGCCGTGTATGCCTCCTTAACTTCTTTGCGTTCCACCACTTCTCACACACAATTGCTTTCTCAGTTGAGACCAGTGCGATCCCGGGCATCACAGGCTGCTACCAAGGCGAGGGCAACTTCTTGCTCTTCATACCATTTCTTCTTTTGTTTGCACTCGGACTAGGCAAGTAGGGAGCTACCAGTATACATATACATAGAAGCTTGCTGACGCTCTTTTCAGGACTCCTCTGCCTCACGTTCATACGAGCCATACAGATCTGGCGGGCAACCAGCAACACTCTGTGCGTTACCCTGCTGAAGCATAACATATTCTACTATGCATGCGGTGTATGTGAGTTGTCATCGCCGTGTCGTTTGATTTTTTTTGATGTTCCGTATTTGTTTTCGTTCCGACAGTTTTCTCGGTATTGAACGTCTTCGTGTCACTTTTCCTCAAAGTAAGTGTACTTCTCCTCCCTAAGAGTGAATTATTGACATTCTACGTAATCAGTACGCGTATAACTCGCTTTTCCTAAAGTACGCAACTTTGAAATTCTGCCGCGCAGGTTCTAACACCCTCAAAAAAATTATCCATGCACAGTTTCCAGCTCATTATCCTCGCAATTCTTGCTACACGCATGCATCTCCATCTATGGCATGCTGACAGACGTCTACACGGCTCTGACAGCCTTATCTCTATTCCTCTGTCGGAAATGTCATTTGCGGGTCCTTCCACGTGATATTTTGTTTTTCTGCCTCGTTTGTCGAGTGTCATATATACAATGAAGTTCGTACTGCGCGAGATGCCACCTCCCTATATACGGGGGAGAACTAATTAGATGTATGTGCAGAACCTGTGAGTATAGGGCTGCAGGATGCCGCGTGAGCTGGAGCACTCGAAAGTCTTGGAACCCCTTACTGATATCGTAATTTAGTCCCATCATTGCATGACATAATTTGCATACACACATATCCATCGAACTGTTTTCCCGCAAGGTACGACCAAATTCAGGTGTACAGGGAACCCGCGTTTGATAATGTGTACCGTACAGAAAATGTAGTCTATGCCTATATATATTATATGTGCTACAAATTTTTTCCGTCAGGTATTAATATAGCCGGTGCATACAAAGCGTAGGCCTCGTGTCAGTCTCGACACCAAAATCCTTCAGTATCGTCGAGCGCTGACCTCCTTTGTCGTACCGTATACGGCAGACGGCTGTATATGTACGGTGAAAGTATGGTGTACGGTGAACCCGTACACCGTAATGTTATTGCGACATAGATTGGATGAACGGTCCTACGGTATGACATACTATAGGGGCGTATACCGAAGGGCATACAGTGTCGGTACATACGGACACTAGATCAACACTGAAGGGGCTCATTTATTGCAAAACAAGCCAAGCGAAGCCTTGCCTTCACGATCATCAATGATACCGCCACACCAGCTGAGTCGCCATCATGGGGTCATCTAAAAACCTGGTTTGGTCACAAAGCGCTCAAAACTATTTCACCGAGCGTGTTTGGTTTAGGCCAGGGTTTTTGTTTCGTAAATACTTGTTTTGTTGAACCCGAGGTATCTTCCACCAACCAAATGTCGTCGCTAGCCATAGGTACTACAGTAGACAAGCAATTTCTTGCTGATGCGATTTGACAAAGATTTGTGTCCGACGAGCCTCCTTCCCAAGCTCTCCATCAAGTACTTTTCTGAGTTCGCGGGTGCTCCCTCTGAACTTCCTTTCAAACTCCGATACACAACCCGTCTCGAGATTAATCATTCCGACCAGGAAATCAAAGTTTTCGAGGATCAAATCGAAGTCGCACATGCCATGTTAAGTAACAGGAAGATCAAACACCCTTAAATATGTCCCGACAGGTCGCAGATATCGTAATTCGTCAGTCTATTGATACGTGACATGATATTCACATACAGGACCAACCCCGCACTACACACATATATCCATCAGCGGATGTCGCGGAGCGCTGACCTCCCACGAACCGAATATCAGTTAATTCCTTCCATGCGCGAGGAGCGCGCGAGCATCTTTCACTCTCTCGTAGGTCGAACAGGATATTGTCAAGGAGCCAAGATGCTATGGATAACAATCTGTGGACTAGAGATATACGACACGTGAGAAATTGAGTTATGCATTTGGGTTATACTCATGAGTTTGTGATAGACACCCATGTCATCTTTGCTCATCGTCAGAGCAGGAATGTCAACCCAGGTAATGTAAGAGCCATAGTCAGGACGATACTGAATGAAGACATGACTTAGGTGGTGTTAGAAGTGAGCTAGAGAACCTTGAGAGACGAGATGACCTACCCAGTTCATAAAGCAATACAGCACAGCACTCGAATATGTTATTTCTCCCGCCCAAGAATAGACAGTTTCCGGGATCCGCTGCTGGACATGAGAACTTTTGTCATGGAAGTTCACTGACGAATGTGGATTGAAGTCGTTTAAATACTAGGGAGTGTCGGAGAGGATACTATAAGAGCTGACGAACAAACCCGCTCATCTAATTCGAACATCAGCTCCTCGTGGTAAAGAAAAGCTTACCACAGGAAAGACTAAAAGAAATGTGAGTAGACGCTTCCTGAGCGAGACAAACATAAATCCTGATTATTAGCAGCCCTACAGAAGAAAACGTCAATTTGGGGGGATTCCTCAAAATACACACTCTGCAGCTATAATGCATAGAATATGCAACACTGAGGAAAGGAATTATTGTGAGCACGAGGTAAGCTATATCTCGCACACTGCGTAGCTGTTAAGAATATTTGCGCTTGTAAAGGGGTTTATGACACGCACTTTCACCAGGATAGTGTTGTGTTCGAAGGGCAGCTACCCATCAATTATTGGCAATTTTCGGCAGAGCTAATCATCGATGATGGTTCACCCACGAATGTCATCCTAATACCAACAAATGGCAAGTACCGCAATAATCGCACGAACGTCCATTTGCTATGCCAGACCAATAGCGACTTTGGGGCGATCATTGAAGGATTCTTTGAACAGCAAACTGCACACACCTCAGTCTGATGCAGTAGTCGAGAATCTAGGTAGGTATATTAGCGTCACATCCACAAGATGTCTAATTCACTTAAGCGCTCACAAAAACAGCAAGCGTCCGGACTAATTGTTTCCGTTAAAGATGGAATTCGCATACAAACCTGTTAAGGTTCCTCATCGGTTCCAATACTAGGTGGATTATATGTCTATCAGGGACTTGAGACGTCAGGAACATCGCATGTTACATGGCACCTTGTGTACTCATCCAAGTAAAGTTCATAATGCTGTCAGTGATAATACCAACAGGGTGCAGGACCGGTAATAAGTACCTTGCGTAGTGTCGGACGGTTGTGCTAGGGATGATAGTGCTATGTACGTGTGAAGCATTGCAAATGTTGGAGCGATCACCAGCAGGTACCGTGAAATCGCATAAGTACTATAGTACTATTAAGTAAGGGCTGAGTGCGTCAATGTCTGTCTGAACAGTGTTGGACCACCAAATAAATACACACCTGACAGTACATTGCAGCTAGCGCACATCTACATAAAGCCACATCACAATTGCCCTACTAACTTTCTACAGCTGTTTGCACAATTAATTTATAAGGTTCAGACGATTGATTCAAATCGCCACATTATGGGGCTTGGCATTAGCCTTTGGTACCAGTCTTGTCGAAATTTTATTTGTATATATAGCAGTCTACGGCATTTCAATGGTCTTTTGACACATTTCTTACGGCGTTAGGTGTAATTTTAGGTTTCATTGTTATGCTGAATGCTCAACTTGAATTATAATGTTGAGTACGTATTACATTATAGGTAAATTACAAGCGGCTTTCATTTTGCCAGACCAAGGTTTCATCCTATTCCTGAGCTAAGGAAACACTCTAGAAATGGCAAATACCCTGATACAGCCTCCGGACATCCACTCCCCTGACCAGCTTTTTATTACTTGCTCCTGAGTCACCACTGAGGGCAGGTCGCTTGGCGGACGATCGATCAAAAATTGTATGGAACGACGCGCCTCTCTCTTTGGCAATCTATCCAAGGACTCAGTAAGTGGAATAAAATCAAATTTGGTCTATCATATGAAAGCAGCTTACAGGTAAATGCTCTGATAAAAGTTCCGACACTGAGTACTGAGTACGTGTATATACATAGTCATAATGAAATGCAGGGACTAGGAATTACTATCAAAGTCTTACAGTTACTTTGACGGCAGAGTTTGAAACTTTACTAGTAACTACTAAGACTTCCGAACTTGCGCGTGTTGGGTTGGCGGGGATAGAGCGCTCGGAGTTCGAAAACACATTATGCTGCTCAAACTAGTCAACTCCCAGAGAATGAGACTCGGATATGTAGGGCTGTATAATGACGGTCCACCTCCCACCCGAAGCCTGAAGACCATACTAGTAGCCGGAACAAACCCTCCGAGGTCAAGCGGCCGATCAATACTCCGCGACATCGATTAAGGGATCGTTGCCGTGACTCCTCTCTGTCAATCTACTGTCAATCTTCCGGGGTTGCCCCTTGAGAGTTGCCTAACTTAAGACTAACTTAAGCCATTCAGGGTGATTTAGCGACCTTTACGCAACTGCACATCCATTTATATATTTTTCAACGTCCTCACCGTTCATGATGTCTATCCATTGCGCATGAGTCCGTGCCTCACGAGTCTCGAACAAATGGAGACGGAATATTCGTTCGAGGCTATTGCAGCAGCGAAGAGTCTGCAAACCTATGAAGTGCGTCGCTACGTTTTTTTTTGTCAATGCGGGAATCATTCACAACCATATGCTACCAGTACATGTACGGTGCGTGCTATCTGAACCGCCTGTTCCTTGTGCTGATACGGCTCAGTGACCATGACTACGTTCTGGGTGCGTTTATCTCACTGTGTCCCCGTCCGTTGTTGAACATGCTTGTCATCCAGACCTATGATTACATTTGTTCGCTTGAGAATGAGGTAATGCACCTATGCACCTCCTTTTTCACGTTCGCGATACTTACTATTATTTAAAGTGGACATTTCTGCTTGAATCGCGATGGACCACGGTAAAAGCCCTATATATTGCTACACGATATGTGCCTTTTCTCTTCTTCATCGTGCATCTGTATAGTGCGTGCACCTTCAGCGCCGATCGCTTCCATGATGAACTGATACTTCATTTTAGTGAACTTTATCTATGAAACACCACATGTATGTGAACGGGAAATCTTGTGAATAATGCTTACCGAACTTCGTGGCTAGAAATGCCAAGTGATGAACGCTGTTTCCGAAAGTATGTGCATGGTACATACCTGCATATTGTTACTGAGTTGGCTTCATAGCTATCAGCCTGATATCGGTCATCTGTTCCGAATGTAACTTCCCTTTCCCCCAACGCACGTGCATTCCTGATCCGATCAATGCAGGCATTTTTATTCTCAGGACATATGTTCTATGGAATCAGAATAAAATCGTGCTCACAGTCATGCTGTTCTCCTTTCTCGTGAGTCATTTGCCCTTGCACCCCTGCTCATGATTTCATGCATGAGTTAGGCTATCATCGTATCATCCGTTAGCATTCTCTTTGCCACCACTATCCCCGCACCGTGTATGTCTTCTCATTTTGTCCTTGGAGTCCCACTCACGCACTGCGCGTTTACAGTTCAGACCACCGCGATCATCACCGGGTGCTACCAGGTCGAGTCCATCAAACTATTCATACCGTTTGTTCTCTTGTTTGCGCTCGAACTAGGTATGTCTCGCGCCAGTCGTATATACATACGCGCACGCGTATTGACCCTTTCTTCAGGGCTCTTCTTGCTAACACTTATAATCGCCATGCAGACCTGGCGGACGACCAATGGGCCTCTATATACCGTCCTGCTGAAGCATAATATAGAGTACTACGCATTCGGTCTCTGTGAGTCAGCGCTCGCCACGCCAGCTGTTTTGTTGTACTCATCCATCGGTGATCATTCCCAAAGTTTTCTCAGGAGTGAATATCCTCACCTCACTATTCCTCCGTGTGCGTACATCCTTTCACCTTGAGATCGAGTCATTGACATTCTGCACACTCAGTATGCCTACGCTGCCTTGTTCCACAAGTACGCATATCTAAATCGTGTTGCGCATTCCCACTAATAATGCCCCTCCTCCGAAAACAACCACCCACAGTTTCCAGCTCATCATGCTCGCAATCCTTGCCACGCGCATGCACCTCCATCTTTGGCATATCGACAGACACATACGCAACTCCGATGGCCTCTCGTTAACCCCTATAACTGATATAATATCTGATGTCTGACGCCTAAGCCACGTCAGTCACAGAGTGAAGCTTATGCTGGGGTGCTTGACCGAATGGCCCGTCCAGATTACACATTACGTCCAAAGGTTGGAGGTAGTGTTATGTAGGACCTGGAGTGGTGCAACATGTACGCGTTTAGGGCGGAATGCAGCCCCTCGCCTTGGAGAAGTTGCGTTTATATGTTAGTCTGTTTGTCAACGATAGGGATGGGGCTGACAGGCTGGATGATGCTGCGGTTTGAATGTGCCAGAGCGCGAAAGCGTGTATACGGTGCATTATCATAATCCTGGGCTCTCCGCTTACTTTGTAAATGATGTTCATACGGTATCATACATTTACTTACCACAAGTAGCATAGCATGTACATCTTTTACTTTCCTTCACGAAGGTGGTAAATGAAGTTAGATGGCGGTGATGTTATCTTATCTTATCTTATCTCATGTACAGAGTGAATTGCGCAACTTGAGCTCAGTCAGCGGAATCAACTGTATAAGTTTCGCACAGACTTGTCCCGCATCTCAGTTACTAAGTATCAGATGGCTACCTCCTTCGAGTTTTCCTCCTGGCCTCCGGAGCTCACTCCAGGGCAGCTGGAAGCTCTGACCCTCACTGCAACAACATATGCGCTCTCGCATGGATTGCTATACCTCCCGCCTTCCAGCCCCTTATCCAATATCCAGCCACGTGTACCAACAACCGCCATTCATGCTCCTCTCTCACTATTTCCCGCTCCTTTCCCCCGTGCGCAGTTTGAAGCTGCCAGGAGATTACAGAGCGTATACAATGTACTCTATGCACGGGTGGCGATGGACACAGAATTCCTGGACACGGTGATGGGTGCCGAGGTGGGCGTGGGCAAAGCAGATGAGTTCACTGGGACGCTCTGGAGGGGCTGGAAGAGCATACGGGAACACGGCGTGGTACAAGTGGGTCTGAGTACTTATTTCTTCCTTCCCGTGGAAGGGTGTTAACGGCGTGTAGCCGCTGCACCTCGGCCTGTTTAGATCGGATTACCTCTTGCATGCCGCCGAAGATAGACTTTCACTCAAGCAAGTAGAGTTCAATACCATCTCCTCGTCTTTTGGTCCGCTTTCTGAGCGCGCGGCTGCTATGCATAGGTGAATTTATTTTGTTCTTCTCCTCGATCGGGGACTGATATGTATATAGACACATCCTTGCATCTACATCATCCTACCTGTCGGCATCTCCATATCTTGTTGCAGAGAATTTTCCAGAGAATAATACCACCTCTGGACTTGCTGAAGGACTTGCTAAGGCGCACGAGGCGTATGGCGTCCGAGGGTCAGTTATGTTGCATCAACCAGAGCACTAGTTAGCTCACATCGATGCAGCGCTTGCATCCTATTCGTCGTGCAGCCGAACGAACGTAACATTTTCGACCAGCGCTGGCTGGAGTACGAATTGCTCGAAAAGTACATTCTCTTCTGCACGATCTACAAGCCAACTAACATCACCGGATAGACACGAAATACTCGTCATCCGTCAGACGCTCGCCGAGCTCGCCGTCTCCGCGTCTGTAGACCCCTCCACGCACGCTCTCACAATCACCCTACCCACTGCGTCCTCTCAAACAAACAAACCCCCAACATACGAAATTTCCACAATCTATTTCCGCGCATCCTACACACCATCCGACTTCCCCGCGCACTCATACTACAATACCCGTTTCCTCCTCGAGCGCAGTAGCGCCATCAAATGTCCGTCATTGCCCTTGCAACTTGCAGGCGGCAAGAAGGTCCAAGAAGCACTCACGCGCCCCGGCGTGCTCGAACGCTTCCTTGGGAACGGGGATGCGAGATGGGGCGCAGACGCTCTCGATCTCACAGAACACGCAGCGGGCATCCGGGACACCTGGATGGGCATGTGGGCGCTCCAATCAGAGGACGCTGATATTATAGCTGCGCTTGACCACCACCAGCCCATTTTACCAGCTTCACCGTCAGGAGAAGGTGAGGGGAGCGAACCACCCGGCACTCGTCTCGCGCGCCTCAAGGCGCTATCACTCGTGTTGAAGCCCCAGCGCGAGGGCGGGGGAAACAATGTCTACCGTGAGGCCATCCCTGCGTTCCTCGACAGTCTACGTCCGGAGGAGCGTGAGGCGTGGATCGCGATGGAGATGATCGAGACACCGCGCGGGGTAGGCGGGTACCTCGTGCGTGCTGGCCTAGCGAGTGCAAACGATGGGAGCTCGGAGAAGAATGTCGTGCGCGCAGACGTCATTTCTGAGCTGGGCATCTTTGGGTATGCGTTATTCGGGGCGGGAGACGTGGTGGAGCGCGAAGTGGGGTGGCTTGTAAGGACTAAGGGCACAGAGAGCAATGAGGGTGGCGTTGCTGCCGGGTTCTCGGTGTTGGATAGTGTGGTGCTTGTATAACGCAATCTAGGGTTGCAGGTACGAAAGGCGGCGAGGACTTAAAAGAGTGGTGGATCAGCTGTATGAATAAATAGACTACGCATCGTGGAATAACTGACGATCAGCTCAATAGAAATATGCGCCAAACGGCCCTGGATACCAGAATTTTGCTGCGAGCCAAGGATTACTACATCTATTGTGGGGCAAAAACATTCGACGGAAGAATACGAGTGAAAGACATCCCCGTGTGCAAATATCTAAGCAACATACAGTGTCTGCACAAAAGTCATTAGACCTGGGTGATCGAAAAGAGACTCAAGCGAGACATACCTGACTGTCCTGTACTCGTCCTGTAGCTTCGAAAACATAAAAGGCTCATGACCAGATGTTGGTGGAGTTCCGTTGGTTCATCATGTTGGGGTGAGAGCGACGGAAGCGCTGTAAAAGGCGACCGAGGAGCGTCCGTGCACCTGAGCCTGAAGAGGTTGCAATGACATGGCGCGGATGTACAGTATAGTGAAGATGGGAACCAGTCACAAATGACTGGGCAGAGGTAAAGAATCAGAACAGATACATGGAGACGTTGGTAACGAACATCCATCAGTAAAAAGTCAGGTGACTATATAGCGCTATATAGTCAGGGTAGCCCAGCTCGGTAGCTTCATGCCCACTATATAGCAACCCTGCCGGCTACATATAGTGTTGCCGTGGTCCGGTTCGGTCCGGTTCAGGGGCAGTTTAGCAAGGACCAAGGACCAAACCATGGTCCGGTTCAGAAAAATTGTCGAACCCAGAACTGGACCGATAAGAACGGTTCTGAATGGTCGCGTTCGGTTCTCAGAAGGTTCGAACCTGAACCAGACCAAAAATTAACAAAATTTCAAGTAAAAATTACATGCAGTGTAAATTTGAATGTTCTGAGACTCTGGGGACTCATTCAAGGTATCTGCAGCTCTGTGCCTCCGCAACCTTGCCATTTATGAAAGTTCCCTGCTGGACGCAACATATTCCTCTGATTCATGGCAACTGCGATCCAATCCATGTCCACCAATAACCTGACCATATTCGAAACATGAGTATCCGACCTAGTCAGCGATCCAGAGCGCAATGCTCGTGAGGTCCCAGCGCAACGGGGAAATATTCATTGACTATTACTCTCCCCACCAGTGGTTGATAACGATCGCTTTCAGGGGACAGAAAGCCGAGATTCGTGCTGGAGGAGTGATGCAAGGATGATAGGAACTTTGTCCGAGTGCTGAAAGCCTGAAACAGTCTGTAAGTGTTCGTGAAACCGCTGGACGACTCTCCTGTAAGTCGATGTCTTCATCATGTCGCCTACGGAGCACGCCAGATAAAGGGCTTCGAACCCACATCGGCAAACTACGAATTTGGTGACAATTCCCACACTATCCACAGATCCACACAAGGGCACGACAAGGATCACAAGCTATACATACATTCACAAACCACACAGACAATACAAATTCCATGTACGCATGTACTACACAATTTATACTACAAGGACTACTGTAGCTATTCACGGCACCCGCACTAAGATCTACCGTAGTCTTAATGTTAGTGTAAACTTGAAATTGAACATTGACTTACTACTAGTGATCACCCCCGGATGGTAAACGCCGCGATGCCGCTTCTCCTCCGCTCAGTATGCATGCGTCCCACATTGAGATCAGCCAGCAATAGACGCGCACTTGCGGCCTCTGCATGGCGACGATAGAGGTGGATAAGTATTTGATGGTGCTCCAATAGACAATCTGCTAGGTGCTTTTGAGCCTGGCACACT